>DVZK01000640.1:0-11276 GCA_018236665.1 Calephelis perditalis | reverse complement strand
AAAAGTTAAAATGTGATGGACGCGGCCTCGTCTTACTATCGTTAACTTAATTCTTTATTTTAATACAAATATCTATGTTATAAGGATTTGGTTTCAATTTATTTTTACCATTACCAGGGTAGTAGAAAATGATGTAGATGACGAAATTCACCTGGACGCAAAGTGGATTGATCACGTGGCACCCACGATTAGCCTAAGATACTTAGTCCTACAAGGCGATAGGTGGTAAACCTATTTCCAACCGGGCACATGTTCTATTCCAGGTGACGATGTTTTCATTAAAAAATAATAAAAGATCGTATCAAGAACCAAAGAGAGAACAAGATAAGTAAAAAATAGTTAAGAAAGAAATTGAAGTTATTTTATTTATTAAAAAATATCACTAGACATTTTGACTAAAACTTAGCTTCATCCTAAAATAGACTATATTACGGATGTGTTACAATAATAGTTAATTCAAAACTAGATCAAGAACATTTTTATATTTTACCTCAAACCTGCAAACTCCACTAAGTGGCGAACTGGCGAAACGACCCTACTTAATTTGCAATTCAAGTATTTTCCTGAATTTAACAAATTCTATTTTAAGAGAGAAAATGCATCTAATAAACATGTTATTGTGTTTGATGTTTTTGCAAAAGGTTATGTCTACCTACCGTCCATAAAAATTTAGTAACAACTCTAGTAGTATTTTTTTAAAGTATGTACTATCTGTGTTACAATACTTGAGACTTATAGCTTCTTCCTTCTGGTTATTACAACGTATAGGTTAAAAACATAATGAGAAAAACAAAATGCAGATTATGCATTATTTTCAAAGAGGTATCAGTAAAAGGAAATAATAAAATAATGGCACTTGCAACACACAATTACAATTCAACAAAATAGGTATCTACTGTACATAATATGTATATGAATATTATTCATTACAAAGCGACAGCTGAATAAAATAAATGAATATCAAGAAAAGAAAGAATGAACTTAAAAGTTCTGCGATCTCAAAAATATCCGTTTTTAAGTTTATTCTACACTTTTAAAAGCGACTATCAAGCTATACCTACCTGAAAGTCATGCAAAATTGGCTTGTGATTTTGAAATTGGTAACCTCATTCGAATTTGCATTTTGAAATTGGAAGCCTCATTCGAATGTAGGTATATTTTGAAATTGGAAGCCTCATTCGAATTTGCATGTCTTAATGAAATTTGTAAGATGTCACTAAACTTTTCGTGGGAACTAAAGCGCTAGTAGTGGTGCGTAGGCGCTACAGGCTCGCATTGGAATTCGAAAGCTGAGCGCCGACCACCCATAGGCATGAGAACGGAGCTACGTCCCGTTCCCCACGCCTGCCCCGGCGCCGCCTCTCACCGTCTCTTAACACACAATGCCTGAATTTCATTTGCTCTTTGCAGCAAGCCATGGACCTTGAATGCAATTCTTTTGTTTTATTTTCTTACTGTCTTATAAAGCACATAATATTCAAGACAATCGTGGTGGATTTTATAGTACCTACATAGCAAGTGACTTCTAAAGTACGTTCTTATAGTAAATATGTACATTGTAAATCTGTCTAAAAGTCCTTTAAATTTTCGCCCAAAACTCCTTCTTCCTTATTAAAAATTAAGTTTGAGTTCATTGGACGACCTTATTCTAACATCTAGTTTTTGCCTTTTTGTTTTTTTAAAGTGAACTGATTAGAAATGGCTGTAGGTATGTACTGGGTACGTTCTAAAAAATGGCAGAAACTTATCTGGTTAAATTAAATTGAGTCATTATAAAATTACACTGGCTGCAAAATCGCATCCTAATGGAAATCTATAGAGAAGCCTTTGCCCATAAACTTAAATTTGTACTTCAATCAATTTTATTATATTCTTAAGTACGGTCCGCATTCCAAGCTGTCACTTTTTTATTCGGTACTGGTTAGAGCCGCCTAGCAGTACAGTCGCATTCCAAAGGCCCTTTTTTACGCTGTGTGGTCGCGGTTTCCGCTGAACATGGCAACGTCGCGTCTCAAATATGAATGAAATCCGGTCGTCGGCGAGCGGTGCGGCAACGTCGCACCAGACGCTAGCTTGATTGAGAATTAGGTACATCCCTCCCGCGTAGCCCTTCGTACGTCTCGCCTGTTTATATTAATATTTTGATTATAATGTATGGGACTAGATTAGCCGCTTGGTATTCATAGTTTTACCATCTATTAACCACACGTAAAGATATCATGCTGGGAACAATTCCTATGTAGTTCACGTGGTATTGTTCGCAGTATGATGTCTACCAATTGTAAATGCCCACGCTAAGTTTAGCATGGCACTCTGTTTACCCCAAATATTATGAACTGCAATTGCTATGTTATTTGTAAACATACCTAGTTGCCTATGGAAAAAAGGCGACCATTAAAAAAAACTTGGGCTATGTTTTTGCATTGCAAACATTTCAAGCTGATTGTGATTTCAAAGATTTCCAAATTTCGCCAAAGGGGCTGTTATACTTTTGTCAGATAAAATGGATAAAGCTTTTAGGGAAGGGGGGCCAACAGCTGTGCTGAGCACCCCACGTACGCAAGCCCATACTCCCCTAACTACGCACGCACGCGCAATGGTAATCGCCAAACCCCGTACAAAAGTCGAAACTATGGCCACTATTTATGGGAAGTTCGTGTGCAATGATCGTGTTACAAACGTGGTTCAAAATTTCCAATATACTTCTTTTAATCAGTGGCCCCATGATCGGAAATGTGCTTTTTTAGTGTTACGTGAAAAAAGTGAACATTCAGCTGACAAAATGCCGATTTTAGTTAATCACAAGCACCGAAATGGTAACTATTGATCCGTCGTACGCGGCCATTATGTTATTGACTGTTTATTTTCATGTCTGCAGCAGATGAATGCTCGGTTTAAGCAAGGTCATTTTAACTACTCCCGCTTTAGTATCGTTCTCTTATCAAACTAGTCCCAGTTTAGGCTATATATTCATTAATCTTAGTATCATCCTCCATTTTGGTTACAGAAACTCAAGTGTCGATAATTACGTTTCAGAAAATGCTTTTCTATCCCGTGTTTTGAAATGTCCACTAAGGTCCAGATTGTTATTAATTGGTTAGGTTCTGGTTTTTTTAATTATTTTTCAGTAGGGTATATATTTTGGCGTATTGGAATATGTAGCTGGAAGTAATGTAGTCTTGAGTAGGTATCAGATTTTAACCGAGGTTTTATAATTAGGTACTCTTGTTTTAAAGGAATAAATGTACAAAAAAAATTAAAAATAGACCACAATTAGAAGTAGCTCTTACTACTGCAGTTAATAGAGGAGAGTTTGTTTAAGTAAGTAAAAAAGAAAGTAAATGAATTTACGTCAGTATCCTTAAAGAAGTAAGCAGAGGTACAACTAGAGCATCCATGATTAGCTGAACTACTTAAAATAAATGTCAAAAACAATTTGTGACAAAATTAACAAATGGGGGATCTATTAACTAAATTTTACAAATTAGGTACATTCTGAAGTTATACAAATAAACGTTTAAATCGAACTATATCATTTTTTCAATATGGTTGCCAACTATTAATAAAAATATGTGCAAAAGTGTAAGAACCTTCATTTTCGAGATAATAACCACTGTAACAACTAATATCAAATTCGATTTTTTTGAATTTCTGAAGTTCACAGTAGATATAAAGAAAATATAGCAATAAGTTTTTTTAGTTATGTTTTTGATATTTTTAAAAATGTTCATAGGCCTGATGTTTTTAGATAACGATATATAAATGAAAATATCGTGTATTTTTATTATTTTTTGGTTTTAAGGGCTATATTTGCTCGTTGAAATGTGCCTAAAACACCCATAGGCCAAAAATTTTCAAGATAAGAATTGATTACTAATGCCGAGTGCATGCGCACTGAGAGTGAGTGAGGGCAGAGGGAGGAGGCTGCGGGAATGGAATGCCGATGACGCAGCCCGGCTGGCTCGTTGGCCGCGAACTTGTTATTCAGGGTTGCCACATTGTAGAATTCGGTAACATTTCTGTATAATTTAGTTTTTTGTACAAGGAAACTCATCACTATTAAGCTGGATAGTGCTTTTTTTGATAAAAAAAATAAATTCATAAATTCATTCATGGACAAGTTGCACAAATCGAATCTAATCCCAAAGTAAGCACATTATATACTCGTGTTATGGGTGTTAGTCAACGATTCCAATACATAGAAATACTTAAATAGATACCAGAATATATAATAATAAATTTAATAAACACTCAGACCCGGAAATGCATACATATCTAAATGCCTGCTCCACACAAATGTCGTGAATGGAACCCGAGCCTCGCGGTTGATCGGTGTAGTTCGTGTAGTAACCACTCGACCAACGAGGCGGTCATAATTAACTTGTAATTCAACTACGATTGAGAGAATTTTCGGGTACGCTGCTATGATGCCGGATACGTCATATAGATTTTTGTCTGGTTACCGTAAAAAAGAAATGTTTTATGTATGTAAGAGAATAGGAGGATTGATCCTAAAATAGCTGACTGGCCCTCCTTGAGAGGATATTTTGTATTATTTTTGGCATCTACTATAAACTGGTTTTGGCCTCGTGCAAAATAATGCTATTGTATACTTACAAAAGTATAGCGCGAGTTTGCCAGTGGAGACTGGAGGCATTCATAGTCACCAGCGTGCGAAGTGGACAAATAAAAGAGTAAGAAGGAGGACCTGAGTTCCTTCGTTTATACGTGAAACAGAAGTGGGATAAACGCAAGAATGATGATAATTAATTCGGGAAGATTTTCGCTCTGCTGGCAACCCTGGTTGTTATGTGAAACTGCTCCAACTAACTCACTTGTTTTATGGTTTCCAAACTACATACCGCAACAGCAAAACATCATGCTAGAATACTTATTTCAATTGTTATATGTCAATAAATTAAAGGCATGCGAAAAAAATCGTATATATTGACAATATATTATACAAGTAATAATATAATAATGGTTGAGTATGACTATTTTTTTTTGTTATTACTCGTACTATTACGACATAAGGTTTATAAATAGTACAAAATATGTAAAATTGTATTCCACTTTCGTTATGTCTTGTTTAGATAGTTGCCGAGAAAAGTCGTTTCACGAATATTGTGTTATTTTTTAAATATATGTAGGTACGTACTACTGTTTAATTAAATAATGCGCTTCGGCTTTACATTGTTTACTCTTTTTACACTTTATTCTTTTATTTTTAAATTGGCTGACCTAATCTAAATTTAAGTGAAATGATTATGTGTAATAACTACTCTATATAGATATCTTTAAAATACATTCGGATTTCCGAAGCTTGACGAATATAGCCGAAGCACATAATTTAAATAGTACTACTGTTAACGCCTTTTGCGAATACCAATTTTAACATTAAACAATTTTTATATACATAGGCCGAGAACAGACGAACAATTTTAGTAAAAATATACGTAACTTGGTATAGCGAATGTCGTTCGTGAGCTGTTTATGTAAACGTACTGTTACATTTCGGGTTAAGAAGTTGTTTTCGTTCGTTCATAGGATGCAGACTTTCTAAAGTTTGCCTTGTACTGTATCGGGCATTTTGTTACCGCATTACGTGGAATCTTGACAAGCGTTCTATATTTTTTTATATGATATGAGAAGGCAAACAAGCAGACGGATTTCCTAGGTAAGAAGTTCACGCCGCCTAGCGACACCAAAGGTGGTAATGGTGCGTGGCCAACTTGAGGCCGGGATGTTAGGCCTCGAGCAAAAGTAAGTATACCGGCTGCCTAACCCTCCAAACCGGAACACGTCATGACGTTAGGGCGGCAGGAATAGGTTAGGCGGTGGTAACAATCCGGGTGTGTCGCTGCGAAACTCTATCACCTACTCAGATGTCACGGTGTTAGTGGCGGTAAGCCTATGCTCGCCGTTTACGAGCTGCCTGGCAGGAAGGCAGATGGTCTTTTCTACAAAGAGCCTGGACCAACACGGTATTAGTTACTTTTCTTTAAAACGTACGATGAATGCTGAAAACAATATAATATATACATCTATCAAAATAAATCCAAATTGGAGTGTGTTTGTAATGTAAAAATAACAACTTTTTCGACATGCGGGAGAACGAACATACGGTACATATACCAATAAAATACTTTTTCCAGTTTTTGTTTGTCGCTCTATCTGTTTATTACGGCTAATCTCCGAAACGGCTGGACCGATGTTGACGGGACTGACGTAATAAGGAGTTACTTCGGCTACTTTAGATTCTTTAAGTAAATTAAGTATAAAATAAACTAAATAACCTCTTGTAAAATTTCACGCGGACGAAGTCGCGGACACAGCAAGTGTGTACATATTAAATTTACTTATTTAATTTTTGCTTCGTTTGCCGTATTAAGATGGTGTCTCAAAAGAAAAAGAAACAGAATTTATTGGTGAAAAAAAAACAAAGTTTGTGTTTAAGCAAAGCAGTGACTTCCAAGCCACTGATATAGAGAGGAATTTAAACCAATATTTAACAACTTTCACATTACGTTTTTGGGAGGTTTGTCGCGGACATGTGAACAGGCGTGTTCAGTTTATAATTAAAACGACGAAAGTTACATCGCAGGTTATTTTTGACTAACATCAAACTCAAAGTGAATGAAAGCCCATGAGCGCCGCTAGGGTTACTTTCAAGGAAGTGGCTCTGCTTTACCTGCTCCACTTGATACAAAGAATAAAATTAGTTTATGGAATTCGTATTTTCTTGTCAGACTTCCCAGTTTACATCTGCTGTCTCTCCTCATGAAATGCCCTATTTTGAGCTAATGTTAGTTCTTAAATTGAGTTGAACCCTTAAACATCTGGACCCAAATCAAAAACTATCAAAGTACCTTTGAATGCACTCTTCTAGTACTAATAGTACATTTATCTAACAAGAAATATGATGCCCACGAAAAAACCGTAGTAAAATAAGTATGATTTGGTTGACTATAAAATAACACAAGCTATTTCTCCTTTACAGTGCCAGTGTCTACTGCATCACCTAGAAATAGCAAGATGCTGGTTACACAGTTGTTTAGTCCGCAAAACCTGAGCCAACTAGTCATGCCGACACCAGGATGCGAGGCAAACCCAGATTCGCCTACTAGTTCGCCTTCGTCCTCGTCGTCCACGGACAAAACCGACAACCGTGATCATTTCACTTTTTGTCCTGACCTTCCTGACATGCGCCGTGAAGAAGAGCGACTCAAAACTTTCGATAAGTGGCCTGTTTCATTTATCACACCTGAACGCTTAGCTAAAAACGGATTCTATTATCTAGGCCGGGGCGATGAAGTGCGCTGTGCTTTCTGCAAAGTCGAAATAATGAGATGGGTGGAAGGCGACGATCCTGCTGTAGATCATCAAAGGTGGGCACCCCAATGTCCATTCCTAAGACATCAAGCTGGCAATGTGCCTATGGATTCGCCTACATCTGACGGCCGTGACGAATGTGGAACAAGAGCGCCGACAACTCAAGCTGCGCCTATCCATATTCCACGACCCGCTCACCCTCGATATGCATCCGAAGCTGCCCGTCTCCGTACATTTGTCGATTGGCCTCGCAGTATGCGACAAAAGCCTGAGGAGCTAGCCGAAGCTGGTTTCTTCTACACTGGTCAAGGAGACAAAACGAAATGCTTCTTCTGTGACGGTGGTTTGAAGGATTGGGAAAATGACGATATTCCCTGGGAGCAACATGCACGTTGGTTCGATCGATGTGCCTACGTCCAACTTGTCAAAGGACGAGAGTATGTTCAAAAGGTTATATCGGAAGCGTGTGCTGTTGCACCTACTAAAGAGGAGAAAGAGACACCCTCCACCCCTGCGCCTAGTATAGAAAACAAAAAGGACGAAGTCGAAAATACGATAGAAGACACAAAATTATGTAAGATATGCTTCGTGGAAGAACGCAACGTTTGCTTCGTGCCCTGTGGCCATATAGTGGCCTGCGCAAAGTGCGCTTTGTCCACTGATAAATGCCCTATGTGTCGAAGGACGTTTACAAACGCTGTGCGGATATATTTTTCATGAACTAGTGAGCACCCGTAGTGGTGTGTGCTTGAAAACCACACATCGAAGTCGCTCTTTGAGCAGATCGTTCGCACGAGCGTTAAAACGCTTGGTAGTTGAACGAGGAGTCTGAATGAAAACGCTTAGCAGTAGATTAAGTTAAAGTGTCGCGTTTAAGCTATACCCGAATTTGTAAACTGGACATATCCGCGGCTGTAGTCAGGCGATTATTCGTTGCACGATAAAAAGCGCTCGTGCGAACGAGGCTTAACTGTGATTTAAGGTTAATATTTAAATGTAGTGTTGTAACCAAGGTTGGAGTTTATTTAGTTATACGAAAGTGAATGGAAGAAATCAATCACATTTTAAAGTATTGTATGTTCCTTTTAGAAAAATTATGCAAATGGTTTCTGTTCAGTTTTTTAATTGAGATGCGATTTTCATTGTTTTTAATATCAATTTTCTTTCAATGTTAGATTAATAGTAAAATTAAGCCAACTACTGTCATTCTGTTAAAAACTTATTATTTTGTATCCTTAATATTTCCAACAAATGCCAACGCTTGGTAGGACAACATTTCACATTTATACCGAATAGGGGTGCAGTTATACACTTGACAAATGTATATATTTAACAATTTTAAATTATTTATTTTTAAAAAATTTGTACAACATGTAAATACTAATTGTAATTTGTATAGCTTATCATTTTGTCCCACCGAAATAAATGTTCTTTCAACTGCATGAGAATTGTAATAAAAAAGAGCAACACTAAATTATTCTGTATGATAATAATCAGTACTGGTAAATGTTTTATTCGAACAAGGGAAAAAAGTCATTTATTCCCAGAAGTATACAATTGAAATTAAATTTATTGTTTTGTTGGCATCCTAAGTATGTGTAATGTGGTAGCATGTTTGTAATTGTGTTTATACATTTGTAAAATTGGTGTTAAAGTAACAATTCTGTAAAAAATTACTTTTGACAATAATGGAAATGTAAAATAGGTAGACATAATGATAAGCAAAACACGTCTTGCATATGTGGACTAGGTGGAGAATTGTATTAACCGAATTCATTGCTAGCTTCTCATTTCTTTGATGGAGATTTTTACATTGATTGTTTGTGATACCATATGTAATGATAAGTGTATTGTAATGTTATTATTTTAGAGTTGATTATTTGAGCAAAATTATAATTTTATTCACTCAAAAAATACCTTCAATTGCAGTAATGTATGTATGAAATATGTCACTGCAATTGAAGGTAATTATCTTTTAAATTCGATGGTAATTTATGTTTACATGTTATGGATTAATTAAAATTGAAAGTAAAAATAAAAATGTGACATGCAAATGATTATGACCGCCTCGTTGGTCGAGGACCTAGCGTACACGCCTAATTCCGCCGACCAATAAGGGCTCGGATTCGATTCCCGACGGGGGCAGGCATTTATGTGATGAACATTTAGATGTCTGCATTTCTGGGTCTGGGTGATTTTCAAATTTATTCTGGTATCTGTTTAAGTACTTATATATATTAGAATCATTGATTAACACCTATACACAAGCATATAATTGGCTTACTTATTAGATTCAATTTGTGTAACTTGTTCGAGAATTATTCATTTATTTATCTTTACAATAGATATTAAACTTAGACTTTTAGAAAATAACACCATATCGCAATCACTTAGTAAAGTTTGATTATTTGCAATGAATCGGTTAAATCCTAATACTATACACACAAGAATGATATGTAGGAAGTAGAAATAACAGATAGTCTGGTAATGTGCACTAAAGATGTGATTGCTGCATTTAATTTCAATAGAAACTCTTAAATTATGTAGTCATTTGACGTAGCACACTTATTTATTGTACAATTATTGTGCAATTAACAATGTAAATGAAACAGGTCATATCATAATGTATTTTTTCACTAATGTCACATACTAATCATATTAATTTTAGCCCAGCAATTAATAATATATAGAATGAAAATATTGTTGTTAATAATAAAAATGTTGTTCTAAATTGTTGTTTTAATGTATTTCAAACTTGAAGTTGATGTTTTTTGTGTCAATCCCAGTTTTTAAGATATAATTTAGTCCCAGTAAAACTGTAAAAATTGACTTTAAAATCCCTAACTCCCGTTATCCCCTCTTTTTCAAATAAAAAAAAGTAAATTTTGAAATCTGTTCATCGATTAACATATATAAAAAAATTTGGGGGTCTGAAGACTTGGACCAATCATATTTTGGAGGTCTAACATAATACAATTTTTTTTTCAAATTCGTTAAATAAACACATTGAATTCACTTTCTTCCAAGCTATTCTTAACAAGTAGGTACCTATAAGACAACTGTGACCTGTAGACACCATCGATGTTATGAGTTTGTTGCTATCCTGCACCCGGGCTGGCAGGTGTCTTGTTCAAATCTACCGGCTACCCTACCCTCTGTACCGGAACTTGAAGTTATGGCGGCGAGATATATATAACATTTTTCGCAGTAAATTTCCTCCATTAAATTGGTTTGAGACGGATAATAATTTAAGCAAAAATTTTGAATGGCATACTTAAAAGAAAGGTACTTATTTGAGAAGAGTCTGATAAGGCATTTAAAGTAATTACCTTCACGCCCATATCCCCGAAGAGGTAAGCAGAGGCACAACCACGCCACCCACGTAGACATAAAACCCACAAAGTGATAGGTGACTAGCCTGTCGCCAACCGGGCACATATCCCGGGCAGTCATTTTTATTAGAAAATTGTAAATACACAATATTCTAACTTTTATGTTGCCCGACCCGGGCATCGAACCCAGGACCTCAAGAATAGAATGATAGGCAAGAAGTAAAAACCATGTGCAGGTCATGGCTCATGCACCTGAATATTGGATTCGAGAAACACCCAGACCTGGAAATACAGACAAATGCTTAACGCAAATGCCTGCGTTCGTCAGGAATCGTATCCAAGCCTTCCAGTTGGTTGTTGGAGTTAGGCGTGTACGCTGACCCTTCGACCAACGAGCTTGCTTTGAAAGTGGCCTAGATCTATAAACATAGATGTTTGAAGTCTTTGAAGTGAAACATGAAATATCTGTAGCGGCGGCGGTACAAACCAGCAGGTAACTCTTGAGTTTAGTAGGGTTACTCTCAAAGGTCTATGCATGCAATATTGGAAATTTGAATCGAGTATGTCATTTTAGGTATCTACTTTTGAACATAGTACTAGCGGATTGTTAGC
>DVZK01000639.1:0-11283 GCA_018236665.1 Calephelis perditalis | reverse complement strand
GCATGCGCAGTGCGCCGTCTTACGATCTGACGCGAGTTTAGAAGTTTTTACCCATTCCAAAAAAAGTGAGCAACGCCGCTAAAGAAGTTTTCACTTCAAAAATTTAGTAACCTACCTACAATAAATAAAGCCAACTCTTTGTTACTACATTATATAACAATGTAACATGGATCGACGCTTAGTTTGGACGAGTCCGTCAAATATGAAACAACTTTCGCTAAGTCGATACAATGGAAACTTTACGTTTCTTGGATTAGCTACATACTTATATAACGAGGTCGTCTTGTGCGGGGCGCTGCACCATTGTGTGCGGTATTAAAAATAACAATACACCGACGCTCATGGCATACTGGAACAGACAACGAGAAATGCTATCTAAATAAGTATTACTAATAGGTATTCTTACGTAGTAACATTATTTATTCAATGTTCCGAGAGCAGTGTAATAAGAAAAGTCCTAGGTCATAGGTAAAAGGAAAAACATGAAAGAAAGAAAGAAATCATTTATTTGCCAGATGAAGGTGTACAATAAGTTGTTAAATATTCTTTTAGTCCCAATTTATTCTGCTCGTATGGAGCATGCAAAGCAAACACATACCTAATGTAAATATATTATATCTAGACAACAATTCATTTACTTCGCCAAATGCTAATAATAATTGAGTATAATACTTAGATTAAACTTATTTTATTACAAATGAAATTAGGAACTAAAACATTTTGAACAACCATTGTTAATCGGACGGCTTTAGTGCTGAAGGGTTTGGCTTCAGCCTTCAGAGGGCTTTATAACAACTTTCCCGGATAGGTGAAGGTGGATTTCTTAAGTAAATGGTTTCGCCTCTGTGGCATAGCGGTCTAGGTGCTGGATTTGATTTCATTAGGTCCCGGGTTCGCTTTCCGGGTCGGGCAACAAAACAACAAAAGATGTTTTTTCCAATTTTTTAATTAAAAACTTTTGCTTTGGATTAGATGTATGCCCGGTTGGCGATAGGGTTGTCACCTGTTACATTGTGGGGCTTAGTGTCTTCGGCTAGTCGTGGGTGCCATGGTTGTGCTTCTGCCTACTTCTTCGGGGATATGGGCGTGAAGATTTTTAACTGGTTTAACAAACATGGTCTGCTATTCCCTGTTCCCAGTTAGTCCCCACTTGACTTCACTAATGGGTTGGCAATACAAATATTGGTGAATTCTTGATTCAAAAAAATATACATACATTTGTTTTAAAAATTGAAACTTTTTTCAATCCAATAATGTCTCGTTTTGCTTCAGTCGTTGGTAAATTTCACAAGAGCCTGACAAGGATTTAAAAACCCTCGTTAAGATTATTGGTGGGACAACTTTTCAGACAGAAAAGTTATCTTAAAATAAGAACTTTTAAGAAACTAGTTTTAAAAGACTTTGAAAAAAGGGGGAGGTTATATAGTTCGACTTCTATGTTTTTTAGTTATGTTAATTAACAAATTGGCCGTTGGTCCAACCTAGAATACTACTTTTACTCTTCATTTCTGAGAAAATAAGGAACGTCTTGGGAGTCGGGATCTTGCTCTACTATGTTAACATTTTATTGTTACAATTTTATTTTTATTGTTACTAGACTTACTTGCATGTTATTCCTAGTACTTAAAAACACTCACTGTCTGTATCATAATCGAATCAATGAAAAAGAACGAGGCCTGTTGTTTGTTTTCGTTCGGTTAGTCTGTACCTAGCATTATCACTACATAGAATAAAACAAAGTCGCTTCCTCTGTCCCTATTTCCCTTTGTAAGGTTAAATCTTTAAAACTGCGCAACGGATTTTGATGCGGTTTTTTAATAGATGAAATGATTGAAGAGGAAGGTTTAATGTATATTTCACCGTTTCAACCGTGCGAAGCCGGGGCAAGCTGCTAGTTGTTAATAATTTATATCTACGTGATGCCAATACGTAACAAGACCCCTTTTTACGTACATTGCGCGGACGCAAGAGCATACAATTTGGCATACTTACAGTTTATGTGTAGGAGAAGTGCAGAACACTAATTTAGTCGAATTTCGACCAATGGGCGACCACTAGCAATAAATAAGTATCGCTAGATAAGTAACACAAATTGAATGTAAGTAAGCAAATTATGTGCTTGTGTTATGGGTGTTAGTCAACGTTACTAATACATAGTAATACTTAAATAGGTTGTTTTTAATTGAAGTACTGTTTCCAGGAAAAAATGTAATCAAATACGTTACCTCTTGCAGCTGTTTCATCATAGCTTCAGATATACCGAACCCTGGCTGGCAGACGTCTCCCGGAACTATGCACAACTTGTCCAGCTGGGAAGGATTGGACTGACGGAGGACGTCGAAAACCTGGAAGGAGAAAGTAGTTGAGAATTAGGGTTGTTATTGGACGCATTTTATAATTTAATCACCGCATTGATTAGCCGAACTAGACTAGCCGAAGACACTAAATCCCACAATGTGATAGGTGGCAAGTCTAACGCCAACCGGGCATAAATCCAATCCCGAGCAAAACTTTTTTAAGAATATTGGAAAAGTAATATTTTCTTTTAGTTGCCCAACCCGGGAATCGAACCTCGGACCTTATGAAGTCAAGTCGAACACCTGTGACGCTAGGCCACAGAGGCGATATGGTATTGGTTGAGAATCCAATTACTATTAGGTAATCCCATTGATTAGGGGATGAATCACGTTGACCTGGTCGTGGCTCTGGCTGGTCATGTCCGGATCTTACTATTGTGTCTGTGTATATTAAATATATACAGAATAAACAAAAATTACACAAATTCAATCTAACCCCAAAGTAAGCAAATTATATTATGTTTGTGTCATGGATATTAACAATATTAAGTATCTTCACGCCCATATTTCCGAAGAGGTTTGCAGAGGCACAGCCAGGGCACCCACGAATAGTTGAAGATACTAAGTCCCACAATGTGAGAGGTGGCAAGCTTATCGCCAACCGGGTTACACATTCAATCCCGAGCAACATTTTTTTAGGAAATTGGAAAAACCACATCAACCAACAAAAAAATTTGTTGCCCAACCCGGAAATTGAAACTAGCACCTCATGAAGTTAAGTCTAACACCTATACCGCTAGACCAATACCGATAGATACCAAATAAATTACCATAACCAGAAATAGATTACCAGAATAAATTTAAGCTTCCAGACTCAAAAATGCAAACATCTAAATGTTTATCACTCAAATGCATGCTCCCATCGGGAATCGAACCCGAGCCTTGTAGATCGTCAATGGAGTTAGGCCTGTACGCTAACTCCTCGACCAACGAGGTCGTCTCATAGGTACTTACGTCAAACTGAAACTTTCAAGATTTTGATAAATAAGACTAGATATGTGTATGTGTGTATCTGTCTGTGGCATCATAACTTTTAAACGGATTGATGGTCCGGGTCCATGGTTTTTTTTTCGGTGTGCTGTCAATAACACCCGTTATGTTGGTTTTGTTAGAGGTTATTGAACATTTTTAATTTTTGTGATATTACATCTATAGTTGAACTATAGTACTTAAGCTAATAGATATAAAAAAGAGAAAGTGTGACGAACCGGTGACTGCTTCAATTGGACCAACCTCTTCTCGGGCAACATACCCTTCTTGGTCCTCATGAGCAGGTACAGCTTCCCCACGTCTGGGCACGTCGCCAGCATACGCTCAATCAGCACCTGCCAAAAAGAGAATAGGTAGCAAGGTAAAGGTCTTTAATTTTTACAATAAAAAAACATACATATATACATACTTATTGTATACAAACATATATACAGTTTTTCCCAAATAATAGATTACGTAATCTACAATATAACATGTAAAAGAAATTATTTTTTATGTTACAAGATATCGATCAAGTAGGCAGGTCTCCTGATGGTAAGAGACCACCGTTGCCAACAGACTCCATGTACATTACTGGTGTATCGCTTACGCCGCGGCCTTGGCCCTCGTCTACAAGTCCACTTGCTAAAAGTCCAGGTGCTAGTAGAGTTAGAACATATCACGATAATGACGATTACCGAAAAATAATATGGTTTCTGTCTAAATAGGTTTAAATCACAAAATTTCGCGTAGGTACAAACAGTGAAACGGACAAAATACTACCATATATTTGTGATATTTGTGGGAAAGGCTTTAACAGAAATAATGATAAAAGTAGTACTTAGTACAAAAGTAAGATATAACTATAAACCTTAAAATTGTTTGATATACAGACATGACAATCCTAATGCCACTACGAGTAGTCTAATATGACTGAGTCTGAGTGCTGTGATGACTTATAGTGCTCGCTACTATCGGATCCCAGGGACAGATTTCTTGGTTAATTTATTTACAAAGTAGAATTAATATTTCCAGTCTCATTTTGACACTGTTCTATTAAGTCTATAGTTATGTCAATTATTTATTTATTTATTTTATGTGATTAGATAGCAAACAAGTACACGAGTATTTTAACGGTAAGATACAACTATAGCATATAGACACCATAGATGTTATAGGTGCATTGTTGCCCAGTGGCCCCACCGTCTACCCTACCCTTCTGACCGGAACAGAGACATTATGGCGGCAAGAATGGGTAAGGGCGTAAGGCGGTGGAACCCGGGCAAGTTGCTGCGCAGTACTCTACAACTAGTGGTCTTATTTGTAATAAGCTATTTGACCTATGCACGCCTCTTATGAGCTGCCTGGCAGAGAGGCAGATGGTCTATCGGACTATTGATTCAAACTCACCTTTCCCATGAAGCCGGTAGCTCCAGTGATAAATACCGCCCGGCCTGCATAGAACTTTGGTAGAAGCGCCCCACATGGCGACTTTGGTCGGGCCACCATCTTTCTAACTGTAACAAACAATTAAAGCATTTTTAACCAAAAACATTATTTATTCGAAAGATCGTACTTCCGAGATTTTCGTCCAGATTCAGGCGTAGTGACAAAGATCCCATTGAACCTGGACGTTGTTTATTTACTCAGTTGACATAAATAGTAAAACTGGAGTCTGTTTTTTGGAGTTTTACTACTCGTAAATTATGATATGCACAAATATGTTTTTTGAATTGAAACTTCTTTAGAATCATTGTGATTTCAAATCGAGTGCAACGGAAAAACGATAGGTAAGAGACACAAATATATATTCATCTCATTCTTTTGTCGATTTACTGAAGTTTCACTTATATCGTGTGTGAATTGCACACACCTTTTTTTAAATTCTTTATTACTCACCTTCAAAATCAACCGTGTTATTGATACATTGCGTTTCTTTAGTGTCAGATTAAATCAGCTCATACAGTTTTTTCTACTGTCACCTTAGAGTCAGTGCTGGTAATGGTTGATTTGCAAAATTGGTTCCTAGCGTCTGTTAGCTACTACTTTAGCTCAAAAATAATCATTTACTACGCGCTGTCTGGCAGGCAAGCAAACCATTCGTAAATATCTCCAGGAGATAATTAACGAGTATCATAGCGAAAGAATAAACTTTTAGGCCTCAAACTGGATCTCAGCGATTGCGGGGCGGCGGCGAGAGCGGTGCGTGTAACACAATATAGATTCTTATTGAAGTTAACTGGATGTCAGCGGAGCGGGAGCGGAGCGATCTGGCCGCTGACATCGAGTTCGGGCATAGCTCGCCACGCCCGCGCCCGTTCCGCTCTCGCCGTTGCCCCGCAATCGCTGAGATCCAGTTTGTGGCCTCAAGCGTCCGTTTTTTGAATATTATTAAAAGACTTACCACCCGTTAATGACTCCTTCCACGTTGAGCATAGGCACGATTTTGAAGACGTATTTGGATCGGAGCGCAACAGCTGCCGAGGTGTTTCCCAGCAAGCAGGATAGCGTGCCATCCATCACCCAGGACGCGTTGCTTTCGCCAGGGTGGACGCGCGCAGTCAGGAATATTATTTCACGTTCCTATATGAAAAACAATCAAAACTAAAATAACCTTTTATATTTTAGCAGCAAGTAAGCTGTCTGTTCTTTTGCTAATGACAAGACAGCCTTTACAATCATGTAAAACTAAGATATGCCAGCCTTTTATATTTTACTAGCAGTTACACGCAGCTTCGCCTGCGTAACTTAGCTTCTGCGGCACCGATTATGATGAAACAAAGCCTATGTTACTCAGGGATAATGTAGCATTCCAAAGGTAAAATAATTTTTGAAATCGGTTCAGTAGTTTCGGAGCCTATTTATTTCAAACAAACAAACAAAAAATCAAATCTTTCCTCTTCATAATATTATAGTATATCAGCAAGTAAGCAGTCTGTTCTCCTGCTAATGATAAGACAGCCGTTACCTACAGACACCGTAGACGTTTCTGGTGTTTTTAGTGGGTCTTAGGGCTAATGTGCAATCTACCGGTTATCTCACTCACTGTATTGAAACACTAAAGTACCGATTGCTATTATGGCGGAAGAAATAGGTAAGCGATAAATCTTCACTCAGGAAAGGTGCATCACAGTACTCCCAGTAGTCTTGTAAAGACCCTTCTCAGGTGCATCCAGGCAGATAGGCAGATAGTATATCCTAGATGGAACCCAGAATAATGTTTATTAAACATTTGCCCCTTCCTAAGCCCTGTACACATGACGTGCTATAGAAGAGCGACGTGCTTGATTGCCATTTTATCGCACGAAAGTCATTTTAGTTTATGTGTAAATATTTCGGTACAGCCCCATATATTCTGGTTAGAACATAATCATGACCATACTTACCTGGATTTATAAAGTATTAGTTTTTCGCTCATGACTTTGTCAGCATAGAATAGTAACAATTTTCATAGAAACTGTCATTACCTATCATATTCATATGGAGGACTGGCTTTTAAAAAAAATCAAGCCCATCTTTGAACTCGGATTTAGCTAAAGGCACGTCAAATTTCATTAAAGTCGGTTCTGCAGTTTATCCGTAAAAGACCAACAGACACGGAGACAAAAAGACTTTCGCGTAAGATTACAGTATGGATGTTAACCATTTTTTTTGTAAGACATGTATGAAATTAGCATGATTATCAAAAATACAAATACCGCTATGGGACAGGTCGACGTATCCTCCGCGGATATGGTTATCACAGGCACTTCGTTGTTGTTGAGAGAATAGCACAGAGGTTCCGCCCTTAACAACGTATTCGGTGGCAGCTGAAGACTCCACAACCAGATGCGGGTCTGAAACGATATCCAACCAAACATATTTTTTTCGTTTAGAAGAAAATCAAACGAGCAGACGAATTTCTTTATGGTAAGCTAATCTTTCAGTCTAGAGGCATCAAGCATCTTATCAACCTTTTTTTTATGACATTGTAATGCAGACAAGCAGACGGATTTCCTGATGTAATGGATGGTTGTAATGGCTTAAAGTTTACTGGCTACCTTACCCTCCGAACCGGAACACCTCAACGGCAAGCACTGACTGGCAGCAGGAATAGGTAAGGCGGTGATACCAATTCAGGCGAGTCCTTACGAAACTCTACTAACTAGTAGGATGTCACGGTGCTAGTGACGGTAAGCCTATGCCCGCCTTTTACGAACTACCTCGCAGAAAAGCAGATGGTGATTTGCAGAATCAAAGGAGCTCGGACCAATTAAATAGAAAGAAAGACATGACCGCGTAGTTTCCTTCGCCGCATCGATCCACATTTAGGCCGTGACTCCGATTCGCTGGTAGAAGAGTACTGTGCAGCAACTTGGCTGGTTAGGGATCCACTGCCCTACCTATTCCTGCCGCTATGATGACTCTGCCCTGTTCCAGCCTGGAGGGTAAGGTAGCCGGTAGACTTGCACAATAAGCCTAACATCCCTAACACCAGTAATATCTATGGTGTCTTTAGGCCACGGTTATCTTTTACCATCAGGAGAGCCGCGTGCTGGTTGGCTGACCTCATAAAAAAATACACTAACCATCATCATGGAGTAGGTGAAGGGGAAGTGGTACGCGATGTAGCAGACGTCGTTGGAGTGGGGAAAATCGATGTTGAAGGTGACAGTCAGGTAGCACTTGTTATTGCTCTTCTGGTTGGCGTAGTGGTAGCTGTTGCGGTAGTAGCAGATGTCGGAACCCGATCGAATCCAGCCTGTAATATAAAAAAGACCACGTTAAGAAAGTAAACTTTTATAATATTCAGATGAAAGATTAACATAGCAGATATACAATGCGAATGTGGATGGATGTAGGTACCCGGGGCGACCTAGGTTGACTTCCCACAATCAGATCGCTTTTAGCCGAAGGTGGTGTCTCGAGTCTCCGAAACAGGCTTGTTTGTATGAAAAGTACTTATAATGAATGTGGAGGAAGCGAGGCAAGTTTGTCAGGACCGCGAAGTTTGGCACTGGATACTCTCTGCCTACTTCGTAAGGGACTTGGCGTGAAGATGTATCTATGTACAATATTCATAATCAATTAAGTACATTTACAGAAAGCAATGCAAGCAAGTGGAACAACTGACTAAAATTAGTCTTTACTGATCAGATAATTTGATAAAGAGCAGAAGAGTTTTGTCCAGGAGCTATTCCCCGTGTGGTCCAGACTCTTTTGCAGAATAGGCCATCTGCCTTCCTGCCGGGCAGCTCGTAAAAGGCGAGTATATGCTTACCGCCACTAACACCGTGACGTCTGACTAGGTGGTAAAGTTTCGCAGCCACTCGTCCGGATTGGTACCAACGCCTTATCTATTCCTGCCGCCATAATGTCAGCTCTTGCCGTTGACGTGTTCTGGTTCGGATTATGGGGTAGCCGATTAACTTACTTCCGCTCGAGGCCTAATATCCCGGCCTCCGATGGCAACGCACAATTACCACCTTTTGTGTCTCTAGGCGGCGTGAATTTCTTTCCCCTTCGAACCGAAACACGTCAACGGCAAATGCTGACATTATGGCGGCAGGAATAGATAAGGTGTAGGTACCAGACGTCACGGTGTAAGTGACGGTAAGCCTTTGCTTGCCTTTTACGACCTGCCTGGCACAGGAAGGCTGATGGTAGTACCAGGGTCAGTAATTATTTATTAATATTTAATAACAAGATTATCAAATTACTTTATATTGGATATTATTACCTTATTAAATAATTAAGTTTCTGAATCTTGAAATCAAAATGTGTTAAGTGAATTTTAATTTAATTTATTATTTAATTACTATAATTACTGTATCAAATTGCATGCCATAATAATGGTCAAATATGTGAGACTGCGATGGTCCGTTCTGCAAAGGAGTCCGGACCAACACCGGGAAAAAAATATTAAAAAAAATGTTGTTGATAATAAAACTTATGATAATCATTAGTACCTGGTCTGCCTAAAACTGCCTCTTTCACAGAATACAGCACCGGTTTCATACCAAAGTTAAACTGGCTATCCGATTTCTCACAGTTGACGATGTTGAAAATATACGGTCTACCATGTTGCATGTTGCGGACCTCAAAGTAGAACCACTGATGGCGTTTGGTTGAATTCACGTCAGGCATTAGGATCAGTTCATACTCTCGTGCACCTACCTGGAAGATATGAATTTTACTGAGATACTGTGAAAAATGGGTGTGAAAAATCCATGTATTGCCAAGGGTTCCACCATGATGTGTCTACTGGGATTTTTTCCCATAGGTTCCATTAAAGTTATTCCATGATGGGACTATTGGGATGTTTTCCCAGAGGTTTCATCTACTGGATTACTATGATTTAATTTCCCAAATGTCCCGTGAAATAAACAAACGACCGTAGAACATAAATAACATAGACACTATAGTCCTTCTTGATATAAATAGGCAAACAAAATTTGCAACTTGCTATTACAAAAGCGTTACAATGTTAATTGATTTAATTAAATAAAAAAAAGTATTTAAATGTGTAATATTTTTTAACAACACTTTGAAGGAAACAAAAAAAAATTACAAATTAACAACAATAATTTTAATAAACACCGAGACTCGGAAATGCAGACATCTAAATGTTCATCACACCAATACCTGCCCCCGTCGGGAATCAAACCCGAGCCTCGCGGTTAGTCAGTGTGGTTAAGCGTTGGACGCTAGCCACTCGACCAACGAGGCGGTTATTACACATAATCACAGTAATATCATAATATCAGGTAATCGAAAATTTCTAATTAATTGCAATAGGTATTTTATGGTAATTTTTTCTTTAATTGTAACTAATAATTGACCATTGACGTTTAAATTAGATAACACAACCCTAACTGCCATGAATGATCTTAAAATCGCAACTTTATTGATTTGAAAGTTACATAAACTTAAAGTTAAATATGAAGTTTACAGTCGCAAACAATTATTATTGTTCATAGTATTTATCTAGGTTCAACTTAGAAGTTATAAGTATCTTCACGCCCACATCCCCGAAGAGGTAGGCAGAGGCAGAACCAAGGCACCCACGAATAGCCGAAGACACTAAGTCCCACAATGTGATAGGTGGCAAGCCTATCGCCAACCGGGCACATTTCCAATCCCGACCAACATTTTTTAATTAGAAAATTAGAAAAATCCAATTTTCCTTTTGTTGGCCGACCCGGGATTCGAACCCACAACAAGGGACAAGGGACCTCATGCAGTCAAGTCCAACACCCGGACCGCTAGACCACAGAGGCATCTATAAAGCAACTTTACATTACTCGACTTGCAATTTTGACTAACCTGAATAGCTTTAATAATAGAAGTTATAATTTATGTATTTAGCCGTATTAGCGTCACATTGTACAGCAGTGACTTAAAAATCAAAATTTACATTCAATTTAAATTGTTTCCTTCGGTTTATCATTACTTATTTTTAGGTTTGATTTTATTTGCTGTTAGTAACTTTTTTGTTTAATTTTCTTCATATTTCAATCAGATAAATGACAATTGCCTTTTCCTAATGTACACGTTATGATTATATCTGCGAGTTGTGAAATAGGTATTTTACTTTTATGTTTTTACGTCTTTGTTATTGTCAAAAGAAACTACGAGAAAGTAATATTTAAAAAAAAACAACGGTTTGCCCTCCGGGGGTGCCGGCAGAAGTGAATACTTGAATATTAACGTAACTAACTAACGTTGTGCATTTTTTGTATTTTGGAATGGTTAGGGAATAATTTTGCACGATTGCTTTAATTATCAGTATAAAAGTACTATCACTTATGTGGTAGAATACAATATTCATTTATTGAGCTATCGTACACAAACATGACAATACGAACATTCGCGCAAGCACCCTGCACCGTCTTACTAATTTTCGATCTGACGATCTGACGCTAGTTTAGAAATTTTTACCCATTACAAAAAAAAGCGCAACGGCGCCAAACAAGTT
>DVZK01000638.1:0-11285 GCA_018236665.1 Calephelis perditalis | reverse complement strand
AAAAAACATTTTGTAATAAAGCCAACGTTGCCCGTTCGGTTGTTAGATGTATTCCCTGTTGAAGATAGGTTTGCACATCACAATGTGGCCTTACCAATCCTGGTTTCTACACTTCTTGTCGTCGGTGCTTAGTGGAATTCCATTCTTGATAAAATTTAATTTGAATTTAAATTAATTTGAAAGTACAAGTGTTTACCACTGTGATCTAGTGATCCGGCGTCGGGCTTGACTTCTTAAGGCCCCGGATTCATTTCCGAGCCAGGCAACAAAAATGTGTATTTTCAATTTTCTAATCAAAATAACGTTGCTTAGGATTAGGCAAGTGCCCGGTTGGCAATAGGCATGTCATAGGTGTGACATAGTGTCTTTATCTAGTTGTGGGTGCCCTGGATGAGATTTTCCCTACATTTTCAGGAGTATGGGCATCAGGATTCGAAAACTACTTCTCAAAACTTTAATATAGTAACTAAAACTTTGAATTCTCGATATATAATAGTTTAAAATACACACTTTCTGTCCAACAGAATTAAAAATGAGAAAATATCTCATAATTCGTAGAAATGGAGAAAACTTGATTGGATTTGCCCGACTCAGGAATCGAACTCGGGACCTAATTTAGTCAACAACAAAATCAGACTACAGAGGTGATCACCAATATAAATTTGAATTCTGGATTGTATTTTTTGAAACCAATAACCTGATATCAAATCAACAAAATCGAGCAAATTTTTCTGATGCACAGTAACTTAGTTGATGATTTTTATTTAAACTATTATTCTATCAAGTTCAATTCCTAAAAGACCAACAGGGTTACTCTTGAATCTCGATTTCAAATGAATTGAAAATTCTAATTGGATGTCATTTTAGGTACTCTAGGTACACATCACAAGTTTACATGACCGGACTAGTCTATGTCTAAAATGTTCCATCTCTTTTGTTTTTATTTCATTGGAAAATGACAACATACACCTAAAATAAATTCAGTTGTTACTTAGCAAAATTACCACCAATATATATTAGCATCATCAACTATATCTTATACCATAAGCAAAATAATATATTTACTTTGAGGTTGGATCAATTCATGGAATATGAACAGAAAATATGTTAAGCTTACATTCAGACATTAAATTTTTTTAGGGTTCAGTAGCCAACTGACAAAAACAGATTTTAGATTACGTATGTAATCTGTCAGTCCTTCTTTTATTACCAAGCTCGAAGACTTAGTTAAATTGAAAAGTGTGAAACTGTGTGCCGTTTTCATTTTTTACTAAACATACAAAAAAATAGGACGCACTCTTCAAACATGGACCTGGAGCTAATTTTAATTATCAAACTTACATGTTATTCAGGGTATATATAATACATATATACATGTTTTCAAAAATTACGTTGCGGTTACTTTGACATTTTATTTCAGTCAATTATTTGAAAGATGGAATATTTGTACGGTGAAATGTTTGCCCTCCTTCGCCTCTAGAAACATAAGAGAGTAAAAAATGCGTGCTGTAGATTTAAATGAAAACTTTCAACGAAAATAGGTTTGGATGACAGAATTTGAAATGTAGCACATTTTTGAAAACCGTAAATAAAGCGATATTATGTACAATTTTTATGAAAAAAAAAGTTTTTGGCAGTGTGAATGATAGTGGTTTTTCGGGATATACAATCAATAATTGTTATATGCTACTCATAAACAAACTCATTCATTACGGAACTCGTCACGGACGAATCAGACTCTCACTTGACCACTTTATTTCTGTACTACATTAACGGCGACTAACCAATAAAGCTTTTAATTTATTTTTGCCTTATTTAATATTGAAGTGAGTTAATATCGTGAAAGCTGAAATACTCTGAGGTAAATTAGGTTGCTGGCGTGTTCGATAACCCGTCAGTACAGCGAAATAAGGGGTTACCTGATGGTTCTGGCACAGTTTTTGTTGCCAACTTAAAGTGTTTCCCTTCAAATTGCTTTTTCGTACAGCGAGACTTAATTACGCTCTTATTATGGAAATTGCGGGGCATTTATGAGTGTTTAATCATTTTCTTGGTTTTTTAAATGAATGCTATTTGCTGGTTCGTTCGTGGTGTTACGGTACGAAATGTTTAGTAAGTATATAAAATATGTTTATAAATTTGTGATTTGAGTTTTTGGCGGGAAAAAAAATAAAAATGGACGCAGTTTTTTAATTATTATTGAACTTCGATTAAAACTTAAGTATTTTACTAAAAAATGTGTATCTTCAGGCCCGTGCTACTGAAGAGCTAAGCAAAGGTACAACCAGGACACCCACGACTTGTTGAAGACACTAAGTCACAAATTGTGATAGGTGGCAAGCTTATCACTGACTGAAAACATATTCAATCCCGGACAACGTTGTTTTTCTAAGAAATTTGCATAAACAAATTTTCTTTTTATTACCTAACGCTTCGATTGAACCCGGGACATCATTAAGTCTAGTGCAAAACCGGCCCGCAAGGCGAATCTATACATATAATAAATCTGTAGAAAGGTCAATTCTGTACATTGAAAATATTAAAAAAATAAATAGCAGGGGGTGTTACTGGATCGACACCAAACCCAAATATGTGATTAAAACATTTTTTATCTGTCTGTCTGTATGTATGTTCAGGCATCACGTGAAAACTAAAGGTTCGATTTCGATGAAACTTAGTATAAATATACCTTATTATCCTGGGCATAAATAGGATACTTTTTATCTTGGAAAAATCCATAGAAAAAAAACTTAATTTTTCAGTTTAAGACCGACATCCGCGCGGACGGAGTCGCGGGCGGAAACTAGTTAAGAAATATTTGTCTAGTTTTGCTCATTTAAAGTGCAGAAGTAAAGTTATCATGAATATATAAGTGTATTGTGTTTCTTTTCGACGTCACTAAATCTAGCTCGATGGGCTTAGGTAAGAATGTTACCTACCTCTTTACCTAAGAACCTGATATGACTGATTAGAACGACTAATTTGACTGTGATGATTTTGCGAAATCGGGCATTAAATTGATGCTAAATAAAGTTGACTAAAGCAAATGCTCACGTTTTTGCATAAAACTAAAAAAAAGTTTATTAATTTATGAATAAACTCTTTATTTTAAAGCAGATACCTTGCCTTGCAGAGATAGTATTGCAAATATATATCACTTATTCGTTTGAAATATACTTTTATGATGTGTGTAACTGTTGTAATAGAGGAGGCCAGGATGCTAAGTGGAAAATCACTACAATATTAATGAGAAATTTTAGATTTTTTTTTATATTCTTGATTTAGAGATGTGCTACGATTTCTTTTTGTTTTCTACCTATCTCTCTGAGTTTCTTTACTAATTCAAACACGAATTATAATTAATAATAATTAAGATTATGCCATTACTGTTTCTTTTTTATGATATTTGTCGTTTTCACCCTGAAACGGATGAAGCAATAAAAATTATCACAATACTGAAATTTGCCTTCGTTGTATATGTTTCTTATAATCATTTGCTTATTTGCCTTCCTATATTATAAAAAGGCAATCATTTCTAAGTCCCTAAGTAATTACAGTCACGGTTTACATCTAATTATTCGCTAATTGGTAGCCAGAGCGAGTGCAATTATTGCACGCGACTAGAGGCATTAAGTGTTTTATTTGCATTTATTATATTAATTAGCTTGTGTAAGCTTCACGGAAATGTTTATGCACTTTGTTTATGCTGGGATTATGATATTATAATACAGGATTAAAGCTAAAATTATTTCGAATTGTAGTCATTTTGCTATAAGTACGGTACCTACCTATCCGCCTCTGTGGTCTAGCGGTTCAGTTGTTGGACTTGACTGCATGAGGTCCCGCGTTCAAATCCCGGATTGGACAACAAAAAGGAAATTTGGGTTTTCAATTTTCGAATAAAAAAAATATTGCTCGGGATTGGATGTGTGCCCGGTGGGCGATAGGCTTGCTACCTATCACATTGTGGGACTTAGTTTCTTCGTCTAGTCGTGGATGCCTGGTTGTGCCTCTACCTACCTCTTCAGGAAAATGGGCGTAAAGATACTTTTTTTTAGTTATAGCAATTAAACTTAAAATTGACAAAACTCTTACATCCCTACTATCTACTTACCATTTAAAACAGTTTAATGATATAATATTTACAATTATTTACAATAATCAAATTTTCATTGACAAATAAATTGATATGAGTGACGCTTTCTATATTTATAGAAATTTCATAGGTAAGTTTCAAAAAAGGTTATGGGATTTTTATCCCACCCAGTAAAGGAGTTTCCGTTAAAATGACTAAATAACTTGAAATTCGACACGTAGAGAAATATGTAAACGTATGGATAATTCCATATAAATGTAGATATCTTCACGCGAAGTCCGCAAATAGGGTAGGCAGTGAGTATCGAATTCCAAATGTACATAGTTCGCCGGTAGGCACGTAGTTTGTATATCACTATGTCAATGAAACAAAGTACGTACCTACCGGCGAACTACGTACATTTGGAATTCGAACCACTATTAACCTCTGTTAAAACACTGAAACCACTGTTAGACACTGAAACCACTGTTAAAGGTTATCAAAGTCTGTTTTTGCAGCAAAATTGCAAAAAAATGACGTCTATTTAAATTATTATGACGGCTAAAAAAGTAAAAAAAAGTACCTTCACGCACATAACACTATATTAACAATAGAATCACCCCAAAATTATGCACTTATAAATAAAACACGAATTGTAAAACAAAGAAATCGATTAACATACATTTTTTGTTAAGATAATGGAAGGCAAACAAACAGACGGATTTCCTGATGGTAAGTAATTCACGTTGCCTAGAGACACTAAAGGTGGTAGTGGTGCGTTGCCAACCTGAGACCGGGATGTTAGGCCTCGAGCAAAAGTAAGTTTCTAGCAAAAAATGTAGTGGAAAAACCTTTCGAAGTTGTGTAAAAATGTTTTCCTTATACAGAAACAACGTGTTTATGATTGATTACATACGAGTATGATTACAAATAATATCACTAATTGGTGCCCCGAGCCTGTGCAATTATTGCACTCGACTAAAGGCATTGAGTGTTTTGGTACTATTATGTGCATTTATGTATGCATAAAAATACAGAATCGAAAACCCTTTTTCCCTTTTCGAAGTCGGAAGCGAGATTTCTCCTATATACAAACACAGAACGTTTACGATTGATAACGTAAGTTTACAAATAATATTGCTAATTGTTACCAGTGCAAATGTTGCACTCAACTAAAAGCATTAAGTGTTTTATGAATTTTATGTGCATTTATGTATGCAAAAAAATACAGAATCGAAAACTCTTTTTCTCTTTTCGAAGTCGGAAGCGAGATATCTCCTATATACAAACACAGAACGTTTACGATTGATTACGTATGTTTACAAATAATATCGCTACTTGGCGCTCCGTGCGAGTTCAATTATTGCACACGAATAGAGGCATAAAAATGGAGGCATTGAGTGTTTTATTACTTTTATGTGCATTTATGTATGCATAAAAAGAAGAGACACGTTTTTTCTCTTTTCGAAGTCGTTAAAAAAATACAGTACGTCTACGATTAATTACGTATGTTTACAAATAATATCGCTAATTGGTGCCCCGAACCAGTGAAATTGTTGCACTCGACTAAAGGCATTGAGTGTTTTATTACTTTTATATGCATTTATGTATGCATAAAAATACAGAAATCGAAAGCCCTTTTTCTCTTTTCGAAGTCGGTAGCGAGATATCTCATATATATAAACACAGAACGTTTACGATTGATTACGTACCTATGTTTACAAATAATATTGCTAATTGTTGCCAGTGCACTTGTTGCAATCGACTAAAGGCATTAAGTGTTTTATGAATTTTATGTATGCATAAAAAATAAGTCGAATAACCTTTTCCTCTTTTCCAATTTGGTAAAAAAATATCTTCTTCTAGATACACACAGCACGTTTACGATTGATTACGTATATTTACAAATAATATCGCTAATTGGTGCCTCGAGCGAGTGCAATTATTGCACATGAATAGAGGCATTGAGTGTTTTATTAAATAAATGCAAAATTTGCATTTATTATATTCATTAGCCCGTGTAAGCTCCACGGAAACATTCATGTACTTTGTTTAAGCTGGTTTTAATTTATTATTGTACAGAATTAAAATTATTTCAGAACATATTTATTTTACTATATTTAGGACATATGTAAATTTTACTAAAATGGTTATTTTTAGATATTTCATTGGTAGGGAAGTAAACGTACACCTAGTGACGCCGGCTAACTATTCGACTCCTGATAGAGGCAGGCATTTGTGTGATGAATATGTAGATGTGTGTATTTCTGGGTCTGAGTGATAACGTTTATTTTGTTTATCTATTTTAGTATTTATATATATTGGTATAGTCTAACAACACCCATAATATAAGCATATATTTTCTAAATTCATATAAACCTATAATAAAAAAAGTATACACATATATACTTTAGGTTTAGTTGAATTTAGAAAAAGTTGGAAGTAGAATAGGTATAATTTGTCCAACAATATTTATTTATTTATCTCACACACAGTGTATATTTAATTTTTATGAAACTACGATGAAAATATATGAACTCTTCATAATTTAATTATCCAAATTTGTTAATTATTGGCAGAACAATCATGTACTAAACATACTAAAAACACATACGAATCGAAAGTTTCCTTAATTTTGTAGTTGGTTAAAATCATAAATTAATAGTAATTTAAGTGTACAGTTAAATTACCTAAATATAAGGCATTGAAATGTTTTTACACTTTGTTTATGCTGGGATTAATAACACGTAATTACAAAAATAAAATTTAGATTATTTTACAACGTACTTAACTATTTCGTAATATTACGTGCACGAGTGTTTACTAAAATAGACGCTATACACTCCACACGTTCGAAAATTGTAAAAGCAGCCCGTACATTGAAGGTATTTAAATATACGTGCACTTTGTTTAAGCAGGAATTATTTTAATACAGAATTAAAACTTTAATTAATTCAGAACTTAAATTATATTGAACTAAATTACGGCTTTACTTGGTGGTATTTTTTCTGAAACTGTTTCGTACTCTTTAACGTCACCGTTAATTCGCTTCTTTATTCTAGCGTCGGACTTGACTTATTGAGATCCCGGGTTCGATCCCCTGGTCAGGTAGCAAAAAAAATGTGTACATTCAATTTTCTAATAATAATATTGCTGCCCGAGATTAGATATGTGCCAGGTTGGATATGTGACCTATCACATTTTGGGACTTAGTGCCTTCAGCTAGATGTGGGTGCTGTGGTTGTGCCTCCACCAACATTTTTGGGGTTGTGGGTGTGAAGATACTTTTTTTACTACTCTTCAACCTTATGACTACCTCGTTTGCCGATGAGTTAGCATACCCGCCTTGCTCCAGCGACCAGTTGCGAAGCTCAGGTTTGATTCGCGACAGTGGCAGGCATTTTTTGTGATGAATACGATGTCAGTATTTATGGGTTTAGGTGGTTATTAAACGTATCTGGTATCTATATTGTGTATACTAGTACATTATGTTTACTTGTCTATTATCCGTGGGTTTTTTTTCAATGGCTAATGTGTTATTAACCTTGCGATTTTTGCAACTTATCGGCATTTGCATTATGGGCCACGCAGAGTGTTCAGCGCAAGACATCATTATATAGATGGATTGGACTATTTCCTACTCCGCCAGAAACAAGTGCTGGATCCCGGGAGACCGAACCTTGACGTGGTGCTGCGCTCTAGTTACTGGGTGGAGCGATTGGAGGGGTTGCGTGAATATTTGCCTATATAAAACAAATAACGTGAATTTATTTGTAGGTGAGAGCAATTCTTTGGGCCTGTCTCCAGTACTTGCGTCCATAGCCGCGATGTCCGCACTCCTAGCTGTCGCAGTCTGCGGTGTCTTAGCGGTTTTATATCGTCGGCATGCATCAAGACATAGACATTTACCCACCAAGCATGCTCCATTAAGGTGAGAATGATTAGTCCCTAATTTATTGTGATATGGTCCAACACACGTTTTGTCAACATCATGCTACTAGTTTTGTGTCATCAACCATCAGCAATGATCAAAAATATAATACGCTTTAATAAGTTAAATTCAAAAACCACATTTGAATAATGTTAATATTAATAAGGGACCACCTCGAAATCATGATCTTTTTTCTAAAAAAGAAGTTGGACGAGTGAATTTATGACAAATATATAAAAAATATACAGTCGAAATGCGAAAGTTCTCTTTTTGGGGTTGGTTTAATAGGAAAAAGAAAATTTATAACATACATTATTTTTAATATATATCATTTGTCGTTTTAATTTTTCATTCACAAAATATCGGTTTGATAATGGTAACAAACATGCTATCGCTACTGAGCGCTTGCCGCAAATGCGGGACTCCGCGCGGGGCAAATAAAGTAGCATCGTTTCATGTATCAGGATAATACATAACCATATTTTTTATATATATTTTTTGTTATTAAATAAATCACAATATTCTCTATACAGCGAAGCAATGTACGCTGATCAAAGAGGAGCCTGCAGTACTCCAGTGAAGGCTGAGTCTCGAGCCGCGCCAGAGCCCGAGCCTGCAGACGATGCAGATCCAGACATCATACCCAACTTGTACGGTGAGTTACACCCACTAAGAACTCATTCTCGTTTGTTTTATAGCAAAAGATAGCGGGTAAGTTGGACTCTCCGAATGTTAAGAGATAACCGTAGCCTAAAGACACCATAGATGTCATAGATGCGTCGTTGTCCTGTGGCCTATGTATTTGTGACTTGCCCTTGCCCTTGACCTTATATGTTGCACAAGTCCACTAGCCATCCAACTCTCAGAAGCAGGTAATGACAGTAGCATCAGAAATAGATAAAGCGGTAGATCAATACCCGGACAAATTGTTGAACACCACTTTACAGTCACTGATTTCCTTAGTAACATAGGTATTTTGGATAAGCTTTCCTTTTGCAAACTGTCAGGTTGGTTTGTTTATATATACCATGGAGATAAAGTATTAGGTAGGGCAACTAACTACCGTTTATTGCCTGCTCGCTAGCTATTAATAAAATATCTTCACGCCCATATCTCTGAAGAGAATAGGCACCCACAACTAGCCGAAGATACTTCAGTCCCATTGTCTGAAAGGTGGCAAGTCTTTCGCCAACCGGGCGCATATCCAATCCCTGGCACAGTTGTTTATATTAGAAAACTGAAAATATACATACTCTTCTTTTTTTGTTTGCGTCGTTCACAGTGGTCTAGTTTTAGTTCATAATAATATCATGTCCGTTAGCAATAAATAATCTACAATTTTTCAGTGACATTTTTTTCATAAAACTAACCGTTTCGATAAAAAATTAAAAAAGTCATTTGACCTGGAATAAAAAAAAATGCAGACATGGGATCGATGGGAAAATTTTACAATTTTATTACAATGGTGTCCTAACATGTATGCAAATTTCAGGTTTCTGGGAATTTTTGCAAGGTCAATGTCTAAATTGACCGGATTAGAATGTGAAAAAGTGTGCGTTGTTCGAGCGCACTTTGGAAGGAGATTGCCTTCCGGACCGTTTATATTTTGTGCTATTATTAGCAACAGAAGTTTAATTAAACAATGCAATGCCAAATATGAGCTTACTTATTATATGAATACTAGAGCATACATTTCTGAGCGTTGGTTCTTACTTAAATTTTATAACACTAAAAAGAAGAACACAATTTTTCTTATTAAAGGAAATATGCTTTTTTAGACAACTAGATTGTAATGGTGCGTTGAAATCATAAAACTGAGATCCGAAATCCAGGTAAATAAGCTTTGCTGGCTACCTAGAGGGTAGAACTGGAATGTTGTTTGGAAATATATTTTATATATATATTAGGAAATATTAACACTTCAAATAGCAATCTGAGTATCATTGCAGCACTTGACCACCTAGTAAACATTTTTTTAAATCGTGGTATGTAGAAAGAAGACCAGTATCAAATGGGTACATGAGTCTCCAAAGGCCAGCGTCCGCTGCGAAATCTACCAGCGACGACGCGCGCTCCGAACCGGATGGCGGCGGGTACTACGCTGACTACCGGAAAAAGGACTATAGGATACCCCTAACTAGTGTAAGTAAAATTAATTTTAACCAACTCTAGAAAATTTTGTTTGGTCATCTAATTAATGTGGGTTCGTTTATTTTTCAATATGTAGGTCAAGATTTAAAGGTGATTATAATTTTTTTATAAGATTTAACAAGTGGTTTTTGATTAATATTTAACAATGTATATCTGTTTGTATACAAAGATGATGTGCTATTTAAAAAAAATGAATAAAAATCGATTTTATGTGTTGTTACTGCGCTTGTATTATTATGACGTATGAAGGGAAATAAACAAATAAATTGACTAGAATCATGAAATGCAAGTAGCCAGTAATCAAAAATGTTATTGACAAGTTGGGATATTTCAAATTACGTGTTATTTCAAGTAATGGTAGCCAGAAGTATGTCTTTGATTAGAACTGATCACTATACTTTACCATCTGTGATGGTGATGGTGTTAGTTTATAAATATAACAACGTCTTCCTCCTGTGGCCGCTTGGTTGGTCAACCTACATCCTATTCCTGCATAATTTTTCTGTTCGCTTAAAGTTAAAATTAGTTGTAATATGTAACTCGTATTTGTGAGGTAAGTCGTAATTATGCACATTCAGTTCATCGTATATTATTATAAAGGTATTTACATGGAGATTTAGAAGGTCTGTTATTTGATTAGTAGTTTTTTTAATATATCCATTCTAGCAAGAAGTGTCTCTTTTCTATATAGAAAAATAAATATTACAAGTACGTTTTTTTTAAAAAAAAACAAACTTCATAATAATTTGTGCTTTTTTACTTCTCCAGTGCTTTGTATATTTTTGCTTTTTGTGCAATAAAGTATTAAATAAATATGGTTATATTCTACTTTAATTAAAGTGTTCTACAGCCTGATGAATGAACAAATGAATACACTTTATTTTGCACCAAAATTTACATAAAATAGAAGCTCTTTTAGTTATAATATTTAACTTAAGGTACACAATAGCGGTTTTATCGCTTCGGGGCGATATCTGGCAGAGAACCTTAACCTGTTCAGTTCTATCTCTCAGTTTAGTTCAATTTAAGAAAAAGTATATTCACGCCCATGTCCCCGAAGAGGTAGGCAGAGGCACAACCAGGGCACCCACGACTAGCCGATGACACTAAGTCCCACAATGTGATAGG
>DVZK01000637.1:0-11285 GCA_018236665.1 Calephelis perditalis | reverse complement strand
GTCTGTGTGTGTGTGTGTGTGTGTGTGTGTGTGTGCGTGCGTGTGTGTGTGAGTGTGTGTGTGTCGTATTAAGTCCTTTTTTTATTCTTTTTATGATATTGGAAGGCAAACAAGGTGAAGGATTTAATAATGGTAAGAAATTCATGCCGCCTTGAGACACCAAAGGTGGTAATGGTGGGTTGCCAACCAGAGGCCCGGATGTTAGACCTCGAGCCAAAATAAGTTTACCGGCTTCCTTACCCTCCGAACAGGCACACGTCATGACGTTGTGGCGGCAGGAATAGATAAGGCGGTGGTACCAATCCGGGCGAGTCGCTGCTAAACTCTGCCACCGACTAACTAACCTAACGAACTGGAACATGACAACGGTTAGAAGTGCACCAATTAAAGTGCACTGTTGTTACATTAAAAGTATAAATTACATGCTATAGACAAATAAAACTTTTTGTACTGGCTGTTAGGATGTGAAAACTATTTCATTCGCTGGATGATATCACTCTTTTAGTATAGACAGACAATTTGTCGGTAGAGTGTTCTGCAGGAACATTTTTAATATTGACATTCGAGCTGACTTACCATCAGTACTCGCCATTGACTTTTTCCATTACTAGCTGCCTGCTTGATCGTTATCCTACGATTATATATTTTATGCGAAAGTTTGTAATGGTGATAGATGTTTGTTACTCTTTAGAGCAAAATCTACTGAACTTAGATGAAACTTAAAAGGAATATTTTTTACGCCTTATACTAACACGCTGCAATATATATAATTTGGTGTACGGGCAAAGCTGCGAGTAAAGAGTTTTATAAAACAAACATACCTTTTCTATAATTGTCTGTCTGTCGTGTATGGTAAGTCCAAGCCCCGCGGCTGTGCAGTCTCCAGATAAAACGACAATCTTGTGACGAAACTTTGGCACTTCATCCTTTAGGCGGTTGAAAAGCTGCAACAAAATACCACATTATAGTCTAAGATCCGAACCTAAGTCGAACTGCACCGAACTGATAACACATTGAATCTTATTTTATAATAAACTGCCAACTTCGTATCGCTTAACATTAACAGCTATTAACAGTTTGAACAAAAAGTCAGTTGTTATCCCATTTTCGCTGCTATTTTCCCGGTTTTTCTTTTCATAAGAACCTTTTGTCAATAAACAACGCAACAATAAAGATTTAGCAAAATCTGTCCAGGCGTAATGCGATGACCATGCGAAATGGGAATTCATTTATATTATATACAGCGGGCCGCCCCGGCTTCGCACTGTTATGAAATATACATATTACCCTTCCTCTTCAATCACTTTATCTATTAAAAAAAGCGCATCAAAATCCGTTGCGTAGTTTTAAAGATTTAAGCATACAAAGGGCCATAGGGACAGAGGAAGCGACTTTGTTTCATGCTAAGTAATGATTTGTATAGATTTAGTATATTTACAATAAAAAGTGATAAGCTAAGATACTCGATAAGTTTTAAAAAATAAGTAACCAGGTTGATTTCCGAGAAAACCCATTTTAATGTGTTTTTATTATGTTAAATTTATTTGAAAATATCTTTCATTTTACAGTGTCGGTCGAAGTAGGTTTGGATCTTCTACTATTAGTTTTTAATGGTCCTCAAAAGCGCTCACTTCAGAATTGGTCTAAGGGTTAGCATTGATTAAATAGATACGTATCGATTTTAATCTTGTAACTATGAAGAATCAAATTAAAATTTAAAACTAAGCTTCATAAATCAATTAAATAGACATGTCTACTACATAAAACCTCCTGTGTATTTCAGTTTCATTTTAATTGCAAGAATATTAAATTGTTAATAGCTTAAATAAACTAATACATATATAATATACTTATAAATAGCCTCTTAAAATCCAAGCAATCATGACAGCATTGCCAGATCTACGAAAAATCTCGTACATGGATGAGATTTCCTATACCTGTGGTACGTAGTTTTACAAGTATCAAAGTCAAACACGTACATATAATATTAATATAAGAGACGTACAAAAATAGCATTTGCTACGCCCCAAAAATACCTTGCAAACTAAACATATTTAACTAATAACACTAAAGTTTAAAAAAAATAATCCTCGAAACAACTTGCATTAGGAATCATCTCGATCACGTCAGTTTTCAAGCAAACTGAAATAGGTCCGTCAAAAATTATGATAATCTCGGTAAGCTGAAAATAAAAATGTAATATCCTATTGCATTTCTTAGATGTTTTTGTTTTATTTCGTACATAAACAAACAGACAGATTTTGTGAAAACAATAAAAACATACCTACGTATCTTCAGGCCAAATCTATTGCGGAGTAAATAGAGAATATCGATTGCTACGAAACAAATACAGGTTATTTTATAGCATTAAACAATATAGTTGAACATACTCTGACTGTCGTAAGTTTTACTTGCTACTACAGCGAACTGAAGTAGGAGTAATCTTATAGGTTAGGTTAAGTAATGCATTACCTAAAGAAACACTTGTCACCTGCTCCCGTCAGCCCTCACATGAGACCAGGTTGAACGGGAGGCAGCAGACTATTCAAGAATTGTTACAATATAAAATAAAATCAAAGAATTGATAAAAGAAAATTATTCGGTAATACAATGGATAAACCTTATAGTTTACAATATGCTATTATTATTAATAATAATAATACTACTAATTTTTACATATTTTATTGAATCAGGCGTTACTTTGCGGAAATCCTATATTCGTGTTTTGGTCGCGGAGGTGGGTGGTGGGAAAGTCAGTTAGGCTTGTCACATTCTGTGTCGTTTGAAGGATAATGATCATATATTTCTTCAAATCTTTCATAATGTCATTCGACTGCAAACATCATACATAGTCTAGCCAGGCTTTTTTCTTTCTTTCAACAGAGGCTTTTACCTCCTCATACCAACATGCGGCACCATTCATTGACTTGTACATCTTTGCACTACCACATACCTCTTTTTATTATGATATATTGATATTTGTATTATGTGAAATCTTGTATAAACATTCAGTCATTTTCTAAACGCGGTGTTTCATTATCACTACATGGTGTCAGGTGCGAATTTAATGGTTTTGAAGAGTCTAAAGTCTTTATATAATTGTTATTTAGCCGATAATAGCTCAATAAAGACTTGATAGTGTTATATTAGTGACGTGATTATTATCACAAAAAAATATTATTAAAAATGGAACACGCGCGACCACCGACGGAATCAAATATGGACGGCGGTCCTGTGGCGAGGGCCGACGGGTGGAAGCGGTAGAAACAACAATTCATGTTATTCTTGAAGGCATCAGGAGCTCACACAGAGTCATCAAGTATGCAATCCAGTTTACTAGTAAATTTAATAGGACCAGAAGGTTTTGACTACCAAATCTTTTCCTACAATAAAAAGGAAGATAACGAAAACATCGAAATAATGTTTAAAAAGTTTGATAACTATTTCACTGCTAAAGGAAATACCACCCTAACCAGATATAAGTTTTTTACTCGTAAGCAAGAGGAGAGGGTTTTTCGGTTCCGGCGAAGTAAACAACAGACGTACCGAAAATCACTCGTGATAAAAATATCTTAAATCGGTGTTTATACCTGTGCAAATAACATTACTTTGAATTATCAACAAAGACTAAGTTTCGGGAAGTGTAGGAAGATTAAAGTGACACACGATTACCTGTGCGGAGTAAAAATAATTGATACGAAAACATCAATCCAAATAACCTCAAAAGATAGTGATTGGAGTGAAGTTTAATCAAGTGCTAGGACAAATCAAACCAACCATAGTCACTTAACAGTACGTACTACCAACATAATCAACCAAATCTGACAGATAAAGTGTTGCCACATAAATATTTTAAATCATACTATACAAACTCGAAAAAAATAATACTTATTGGTAGTTTGAACCGTATAATTTAAAAATGGATGCCCAAATGCAAATTTTAATGGAAAAAATTCAAGAACAAATGGAAAAACAAACAATTTCAATTACTGAGTCCGTTACGCGAAGTATTATGCAGCAAATAGGCGAGAATTTTAAAACACTAGATGAGCAAAATCAACAACTACGTGCCGAAGTAATAGAACTGAAAGAAAAAGTGAAAGGACTCGAGTTACAAAAGAAAAAGAACAATTTATTAATATTTGGAATAAGGGAAGGGGACGAAGGTAGTTCGAACTCAGTGAAATTTATAAAGGAAAAAATAAACGCACACCTTTCACTCGACATTCAGGAGCACGAAATCGACAAAGCTCATAGGATTGGGATCAAGAAAAACAATGGATGCCGGCCTATACTTATCTCTTTTACTTCCAACTGAAAACCAAAAACAAATTCCCGAAAGATATATATGTAAAAGAAGACTTTACAAAAGAAACGTTGGAGATAAGAAAATCCTTGCAACCTAAAGTAGAAGAAGAAAGAAAGAAGGGCAACATTGCCTACATTAGGGGTGAAAAAGTTGTAGTTAAAAAAACAACAGACCTAAATAGTGAAAAAAGAAGGAGAGAACCCTCTTTTTCCCCTAAACTGGATTCCAACGCACAGAATCAACAAACAACTGCACGGGGTCCCAAGAAAATTGCTACAAAGAATGCATTCGATTTCATGTCCCCAACAAGAAGCAACTCACTCAAAGAAAGGATCTAGCAATTAAAAAACACCAGCAACCGGAAAGACGGAAACGAAAACCACAACAATAAAAATAATTCACAAAACATTATATTTACAAAACCTCCCCCAAGCCGGCTGGTCCCCGTGGGGGAAGGAGACCATAACCCTCCAGCTAAATTAAAGAAAAATAATGAATATCTAAAAATTGGAACATTTAATATTAGATCCCTAGGATCAGACAAAAGATATTTAGAATTGATATATACGTTACAGAAAATAGAAATAGACATATTAGGTTTAGCAGAAGTCAGGAGAATGGGTTGCAAGATCAAGGAATACAAAGATTATATCTTCTGTTATAAAGGGGAAACGCCAGGCTTGCATGGAGTGGGCTTCTTAATCAAAAAGGAACATGAAAACAAGATTGTGAACTTCTCAGGTCTATCCGAACGAGTTGCTATGCTGCAAATGGATTATAACAACAAGATACTCTCAATAATACAGGCATACGCCCCTACGGAGAGAGCACCAGAAGAAGATATTGTTTCATTCTACGAAATATTAGAAACAGCTTTAGACAAGGCAGGCAAACATGTCCTTCTTATTGGGGACTTTAACGCTCAAGTAGGTCAGACTGGTCCGAACGAAAGCTTGATCATGGGACAATTCGGATACGGAAAAAGAAGTGAGAGAGGAGAAAAACTCGTGCAATACGCCTTAGAAAACAAGCTATCGATAATGAATACATTTTTCAAAGCAAGAAAAAGCCGTAAGTGGACGTGGGTATCTCCAGATGAAAAAACTAAAAATGAAGTAGATTTCATCTTGTCGAACGAACCCCAAAAAATAAGGAAAATAGAAGTTCTCCATGGTCTAGGATTTAGATCAGACCATCGTCTAGTACGAGCCACATACATGCTGGAGAAAGAAAAGAAAAGCAGAACAACATTTAAAGCACAAACTAGGCCACTTAAAACAGTAGAAGATATAAGTTGCTATTTGAAGAATTTAGAACAAAACATACTAGAACTGAATACGCTAAACGACGAGCACGACGTGCAAACATTTTACAACGCACTAGAAAATATAATTAACAAGAGTATGCCACCAAAACAGAAGAAGTCCACAGTAGATACCGTCGGAAAAATTCTTAGCAGGAACACACTGGATCTGCTTGCAAAAAGAACAAAACTTGTAAAAACAAAACAAAAAACCAAAGAAATGAAAAGGGAACTGAGCACACTATACAAAGCAACCAGCAAAGCTATCAAAAAAGATTACCAAAATTATAGAAATAAAATAATAGAAGATAACCTACAAAAATTCAGAAGTTCCAAAAGAGCCTACAAGCAACTGACAACACACAAAAACTGGATACAAAACCTAAAAACAAATACTAAAGAAACCAATACTAGAGCCGACGTAATAAATTCCGCTACAGAATTTTACGAAAACCTGTATAAATTGAAAACTGATAAATCTCAGCTAAACACAACCACTTCTTACACGAACTACGAAATAGAGAAAATGGAAAGCGACATAACACCTGTGGATGTTATGGAAGTTAGCAAACATATTCAAAAGTTGAAAAAAGATAAAACTTCGGGACCTGATGGCTTACAAAACGAGGCTCTGATAACAGGCTCCGCTTTGCTAGTGAGCCCCCTTACCTATTTATTTAATAAAGTCCTTAATACTGGTCAGGTTCCAGAACAGTGGAAGAGATCCGATATCATCTTATTGTACAAAAAGGGAGACCCAAAGGATATAGGAAACTATAGACCTATAAGCCTCCTTTCAAGTGTGTACAAGTTGTTTACATCAATCTTACAAAGCAGAATGACTCCAAAAATCGACGAGCACCAGCCAATCGAACAAGCTGGATTCCGTTCAGGTTTCTCAACAACTGATCACATTCATACAATGCAACAAATCATAGAGAAGTATAAGGAATCCAATAGACCACTCTATATAGCCTTCATTGATTACGCTAAAGCTTTTGACACGATTTCACACGATGTCATATGGAAAGCCCTAGTTGAATGCCAGATTCATGGTAAGTACATAAAGGTATTGAAGAACATCTACACTGGAAATACGAGCAGGGTTAAACTGGAACGAAGAGGAGCGAACATACCAATATGCCGAGGAGTGAGACAGGGTGATCCTTTGTCGCCTAAACTATTTATAGCAGTGCTACAGCTTGTCTTCGACAATCTACATTGGCTGTCGTATGGAATCAATGTAAACGGGAAGCAGCTCACACATCTAAGATTCGCCGATGACATCGTCCTCTTATCTGAAACAAGCCAAGGCCTCGATAAAATGATAAACTCTCTAAGCCAGGAAAGTGAAGAAGTCGGACTCAAAATGAATCAGGACAAAACCAAAGTCATGACAAACAGCAGAACTGATAAAATTAGCTTATATGACAAACCATTGGAGTATGTAACTAGCTACATATATCTAGGCAAACTATTAACATTTAAAGATAACGGCGCAGAGGAAGAGATAGAACGCCGTGTAAATATGAGTTGGAAAAAGTTCTGGAGCCTAAAAGAAATTTTAAAAGGATCTTTCCCCCTTTACCTGAAAAAAACTGTCATGGATAGCTGTATTCTGCCAACACTCACATACGGCTGCCAAACATGGATATATAACAACAAAATAAAAACAAAATTGGCTAACTGTCAGAAAGCAATGGAGAGAAGTATAATGAAAATTAGAAGGATTCAAAAGATAAGAAGTGAATATATAAGAAAAAAGACAAAGCTAATAGATGCTCTCAAATACGCTCTAACACAAAAGTGGCGCTGGACCGGACATATTGGGAGATACAAGGACCAAAGATGGACATTAGAAACAACGATATGGAAAGGGCCGATGGGCAAAAGAAAAAGAGGTCGTCCAAAGAAAAAATGGATCGACGATATAATCAAGACAGCAGGAAAAGATTGGAGAAGAAAAGCAAGAAACAGAGAACAATGGAATAAGCTGGAGGAGGCCTATACCCTATCTGGGGTTCCAGTAACATGACTATAAATATACATGTAACTTTTTACGAGAAGAATGTTAAGATAGGTTGTTGGAAATATTATAAAATGTAATAGGCATATATAATACCACCAGGAATAAAACCCTAGCCTCACGGTTATCGGTGAAGTTAGACAGTCCGCTCAAGCTGGACCAACGAGGCGATCGATCTCCTCTACGGATGAGTTTATTTTCCCCTACCTAATCGATAAAGTCCAATAGGTCCCCAAGACGCTAGAGTGATTACACATTTAGGATCCTGGACTCCCCTGCTATAAAATTGGTCTTAGTTTGATCAAAATAATGAAATAGCAAAATATACAAATTTATCTGAATTACGACGCTTTTATCTAAAGAATTTATTAGTGATGTTTCCTCAAAGAGAAACAAGCACTAAACTTAGGTATTTCAAGGCGCCACTTTTGAGGCGTTGAATGAGGTCAATAATTGAATTTGAAAAATTTGAATAAGTTGAATAAGGTAATCCGCGTTTACATTACTCCAAAGTTTTGATATCTTCATCGAATTCAATTCCAAAGAAATAAAACTGCTAAGTGTGAGTCCCACTTGCCCTTGAAGGGTTCTGCAGCAGCAATCATGATATAAAAGTCCGTTCAGTCAATACAAAAGTTCATATATTTGCAGTGGTTGAGGTTCACATATCATCTTTTGTGCAATATACACCAAATAATATCAGATATTACATTAAAAGGAGTATACTAACCGCTTGCGCAATTCTAAAGTGAAAAGCTCCATGTCTTTAAACATAACGTCAGTGCTTGCCTTTGACGTGTTCCGGTTCGGAGGGTAAGGAAACCAGTAAATTTACTTTTGCTCGAAGTCTAACATCTGCGCCTTAGGTTGGCAATGCACCATTACAATCTATGGTGTCTCTAGGCGGTGTGAATTTCTCAACATCAGGAAATCCGTCTGCTTGTTTGCCTTCCATGTCATAAAAAAATCTTTGGAGTGAAGCAAAACGATTGTTTTACAGTACCTATTAACAAAAACTACTTACTAGATCTCGTTCAAACCTATTCCTACTGGAAGTTTTCACGAAAATATCCAACATACATATTTTCTAATTTTATCGTTCTCTTATTTTAAAAGTTACAGCCCTTCAGAAGTGTTGCATTCGCAATAAATATTCATTTAAAAAATAGTAGAAGCCTCAAAGTTTTGAAGACCTATCAATAGATAGGTAACAACACTTGAGAAATTAATTAAACTAGGTATGCGGAACCCCTAAAATTTTTAGTTATTGTTTTATTTTTGAATAAAAATCATAATCCGGTTTAGAGAATACATCAAATAACTCTCGTAGGTTCGGAAAAAATGACTGTGACATACGGACCGACAGACTGATAGTCGTGACGAAGCTATAAAAGATTCGATGTTTAGCCTTTGACTACGGAACTCTAAAAAGATAAGGTTATATGATTATTTTTTATTTAAGGTAATCGATTTCTCTGCCATTTCTGAACTGATTTCAAAATAGTTTTTATTTATTTTTTAAAATAAATTTGCCCTTTCTTGGCCTTTTTATGGCCTTTAGGCCATGCTGCCACGTCTTCCGTATTAATTATTTTGTCATTAGTCACGTGTCTTCCGTTAATTATTATTCTTATCTATTAGTCACTATTTACCTGTATTTGACTGCCTCGTTGGTAGAGTGGCTAACGTATACGCCTAACTACATCGACTTACTGCGAGGCTCGGGTTCAATTCCCAACGGGGGCAGACATTTGTGTGGTGAGCATTTAGATGTCTACATTTCCGGGTCTGGGCGTTTATTAAATTTATTCTGGTATCTATTTAAGTACTTCTATGTATTAGTATCGTTGAATAGCACCCACAACACAAGCATATAATTTGCTTACTTTGGGGTTAGATTCAATGTGTGTGAGTTGTCCAGGTATATTTATTATTTATTATTACTTACAAAGCCACGTCAGGCTCTTGAGTAAAGCGGCGGACACTTTACACAAACTCACTGTTGGAGATTTGGCGGCAGCGAGGAAATTCATGATACACTAATTTCTTCATGATTATTTCATTTGTGCACGTTCACTGAACAAAACTTAACTGATTCCCACCAAAATTAACTAATTTCACTCAATACAAACACGAGAATCAATAATTATGTTTTATTGCGCTTAAATCTGTATAGAAATATATAAAAGAAAGTCGTGCCAATTACACTACTTAAAGCTTAAGAACGACAGAACTGCTGTAGCTGAAAATTGATAGGGAGGTCACTTTGACCAGGGTAAGTACATAGGATACTTTTTATTCAGCATATCTTCGGGGAAACTAAGAAAAACAAAACTTTAATATTTGCCATGTAAACTGAACAGATGGAACCAGTTATTAATAACTAAAACAATAGTCGTATGTATGCTGTTTATTTTTACAAAATTTATAATCAGTAACCATATCTGATAGGTCAACATCACATATCAATGGCGAGCACTGACATATTGAAGGCAGAAATAGTATCAACAATGAATTCTAATCTTAGCTAGCCGTTAGCTACAGAACTTTATCACCTTGCCACAGTCATTGTGATAGTGACACAATATATGGGCGTACCTTACATATGCATAGCTGACATTTGGCTGTATTCGCAAGATTGTTGGAATAAAGTTATTTAGTTAATTAAGAATTGGTCTAAAATAAAAGTAGCCTAAATTTGTCCTTATTACATCAGCTATCATTGATGTTAAAATCGATCCAGCCGTTTTAGGGATTAGCCAGAATAAACAGAGAGGTCGACAGACAAATAACAATTTAGAAAAAAAATATTTTGATACATACACCGTACTTACTTTCACATACATGCAGTAAACAGCGGTTACTTCAATATTACAAACAGACGCTCTAAATTTATCTATTTGTATGTATAGAATAGATAAATAAATAATATCACTAAGCACCTATGTCTGTAAATTGATGATCAGAGCACTTTTTAGCCCAAACACATTTTTTTAATAAATATTTATCGTTTTGCCTCTTTGTTAAATAGCATCACAAAAACTACAATTCAAATTTTCTTTTCTATTTTATTAAGAAAAAATGAGGATTTCGAATAAAATGCTAAGCTATACACGTTAGACCACAATCTAGTAAGTAAAAGAGAACTTTGTTTTTATGAAAAATGTGGCTTTGTATTTCGCGAGTGAAGTCGAAGGCGTGAGCTAGTATATTACGTGTATATCAGACGAAAATTTTCGGCATTAGTTCCTGTCGACAAAAGGAAATTGATTATTTTCTTGAGGAAATTTATTTTCGAACATAGTTTCACCTATTATATTAAAGGTAATAACTTCCGCATACGCAGTTTATCTTCGCAAAGGAAATTTTGCTACTCGGCACGCACAATCGTGGTGGTTTGTCTAAAGACTGTGACAGATTTTTTGTAGAACTCTTAAACAGGAAAAATTTTGCCATACATAATTTTAACTTTAGAACAGGTGTATTTTTGATTTAGCTCAAAATCAATACAATATTTTTTTCTAATTGCTGGGTTGTTTACGGCATTTGATAAGGTTGTGAAGTATTAATTTTTGAAGTTATACTTCTTTTGGCGCGTTAAGAAAAAATGATGATTGTAAATTTTTACGATGCGCGCGCACACCGTC
>DVZK01000636.1:0-11286 GCA_018236665.1 Calephelis perditalis | reverse complement strand
ATCATTATTTGTAAAATTGACATTTACATCTGTCAATTCAGTCTCTGAGATTAAAAAACAGGCTATACTAACTAAAAAAAAATACAGTAATAATGTCTTTGTTTAATATACTACAATCCATTTAATAGATGATTACCGGAATTTATATTGTTAAATATTATTGTTTGTGTGGCAATAATTATAATTCCAGAAAACTTAAAATAAAAAAATCGGCAGAAATTGAATAGGTAATATACCTACCACTTTATACACACTTTATTTTTGTCACTAACATTAACAATAAAATTTAATTAATAAACTATAAAGTTTTGTTTACACCTTTAATTAAGTGTCTTTTTAGGTACCTACTTTTTTATTATTATGCGGCTTGAAGCAAGAAATTACGAATTTACTCTAATTTGCGCAATTTAGGACATGAAATTTTCGCAAATTCATAAATTGATTAAGTCAGTAAATACTAAAGAGAGAATTATTATTTTATTGGAATAAAAACATTGTCAAATTATGAATGCAGCTACATTAAAAAAGAAAAAATCTGTGAGCAAAGGAAAAATTAAGAAAACTATAAAAAATGTTGTATGTAGACCAGATCCTGTAAATTGGTATGTATTGTAATCAAATGGCTATTGTAGGGGAGCAGAGGCAGCTGCATGAGCATACACTTATTTAATTAGTAAATAGTATCTATTTTTATTCCCTGCCCTCCAAATGTGTGTATGGCATTAGAAATTTAGAACAGAAGCCAATCTCAATGCAGTTTTTTGTTTGAAAGCTGACGTGATTAAGATGGTTTTTGGCTACATTGTTGTCGGGGGTTCATATAAAACTTTTATTTTAGCATAATTTAGCAATCTATTGATATTTGTAATGAGAGAATTGTTATTTTTACAGGCCCTTGTTGACAGATGAAGAAGCATTGCAATTGAAATCTCTCTTAGAAATGTACCGTGTAACTTTACCTGAATTTAAAAAATTGCCATGGAAAGAATTAAAATTAATCCCCAAAAATGAAAGACCTAAGCCACCCTCAATACCGTAAGTATCCCTAGTTTATTTTCTTAATTTTTGCTACTTAATAAAAAATAATTTTGCTGTTGGCCTTTGTAGTTGGTTTAAATTGCTTTTAGGAGTATAAATTTGGTTGTTTGTTGTTGAAAAAAGTTGAAGACTATTTATTTTATTTATTGATTGTATGCATCAATAATTCATAAGTAAGCAAATTATTTGCTGGTGTTAAAAAAATATTTTTTCTAATAAATAAAACTAATATGTAGAAATATAAAAATTAAAATTTAGACCCAGATGAGTATTAAACAATCTTGTCCAAATAGGATAGTATTATCCAATCTGCATTGTAATTTGTGCTTCATTCAATGAAATGGTCTTAGTATTAAATTTTTTCTTTGACCTAGAATTGATTAAAGCTCACCAATGTTTAACTTTATTTCGGTGCCAAGATTCCAGAAATTATTTGGCCTGACCTGATTCTATTAACATCAAAGCACACCATTGTCATGTTACCTAGGATTTAATCTGCGTTAATCCTACATAGTTATCTAGATTTCTTTTAAGAAGTATTGTTTAAAGCTTGTCAATGTTGACCTTATGTAGGTGACAAGAGTCCACAAAATTTGCCTTGACCTGATTCTATTAACATCAAAGTACACCATTGCCATGTTCTGATTTGTCGAGTGTGGTATCTGGTACACTTACTTTCATAGGGGACTTAACTTTCCATTCTCAGGTTGGCAGCATATGATTCCATCTTTATTGACTACAAGTTGCTTGCATTTCTTATCATTTAGAAATCTAATTACCTCTTAATTACAAAAAATTTTTTTGAAATCAATATTCATAATACCGCATTCTTGCTTATTTTTAATTTTCAGAAAAGTTAAGGGGCTTATATTTGGTTTATCAGAATGTAAGGAGGCAGTAAAAGCAAATACATGTTCTGCAATAATAATTGAGGCCACTGTTAACCCGAAAACAATTGTTCAACCATTCATTGAAAATTGTGTTACAAACAACATACCTGTAGTATGTCTAAATAATTTGAAACGCATGTGTCTTAGCTTTTTTGGAATACCTACTCTCAGTTTAGGTATAAAGAAAGATAATCTATCAGAAATCAGTGATAAAATATCAGAATTATCCAGATGTAAAGGAAATATCAATGTTCAAGTAACTGATAAACCTCCACTAGATAGTAAGGAAAATATTGTGAAAGAAATACAAAAATCTGAGCCGATGCAAGTTGATATAAATTTACCGTGTCCATATTTATATCGAAAGAGTAAACAACATAGAGTTTTTACGCCAAATAATATTTTATCAACTGGAGATAAGAAACAATTTTTAGGACAAAATTTTATAAATTTGACTGATAAAAATGTTGAGTCCGAAACTAAGGGTAATGCTTATATGAAGATGGTGTTAAAGAAGATTGCAAATAATCCAAATAGAATAACAGGGAAGAGAAAATAAGTATAAAATTTTACATCTTGGTAATTTTAATTTTGATCCTTAAATATTTATACTTTATAGGATTATCTAACAAGCTGATAGTCCTCCAACGTCTCTCTCCTATTGGTACCACCATGTTATATATTCATGCCACCATAACGACAGTAATTGCCATTCTCAATTTTTAACGGACTCTAAATCAATTTCATCTGTTGTCTGATGAAATTGATAAAGTGTGACTCGAAAACTACTAGTAGAATGTTGATAAAATTTATGTGGGTCCATTTCGAAATCATTTGCCATCTTCCGAAAAAGGAATAAGTTGCGACGTGGATAATGAAATAGTTGAAATGATTTTTGCAGTTTTTTTGCACTTCATCATTAGAAAAATAGTTGGGTGGCTGGTAAGTTTATACATGTACAAAGTTTAATATCTGAGACTAAGCTTGTGTTGGTTAGTCATGTTTGCAATGCAGTATAAAAAAATATTGAAAAGGAAAATGTATGATTATTGGTGGTAAGAAGTACACCTCGCATGGAGCCTTTAATTATAGATTAACTAAATTCGAAAGCTAAGTTTAAAAATGTCACAATATAGAGCTATAAGCTATGTCTATAAAAATATTTGGAGTGTTTTAAAATAAAAGAAATATATTTGAAGAGTGATATTTATTCTTAAATTACTGCTTACACAAAAAAACATTGGAAATTTTTATTGACCAGTACTCAAAAAATGATAATTGTTAGTATTTTATAAGCTTAGTGTTAAAAGCTTTTTATACAGAGAAATAAACTAGATATTTTTATTAAAATATTTTAGTTAAAATTTATGCTAAAATACTGTACCCCTTGCCTTAACAAATGTTAAATGGAGCACAGTGTATAAATAGATAATATTTATCTTACGATTTCATTAGATGCATTGCATTTAAGGTTTTATAAAGTTCAATTTAATAAAAATCAAACAACACATATCCATTAAAACTAACATGACTATTCCATACAACACTGCTTAAAAACAAAATGTATTATACAGGAATAACAAATATATCTTTCTCCGTTTTTACAGATAAAAGTGTTGCATTTTTGCACTTCTTTCGAAATATTTTTCACAGTATAAAGCAACATCCTTGGGATATTGATGTCAGCAGCTCTTCTAAGTCGCAGTAATACTTTATAAATTAATAAAAAAATATTGGCAACTTTTTGTGCACTTACTAATTCAATTTTTAACTATCGCGATCTTCTTTCAACGAAAGTAAAAGAAAGAGACAAAACATAATAGATTAGACACAACACTTCTACAAATATTTGATGTATTAAACGTCACAATTTTACAGTCCGGACTAATCTGACACGACTAAATGCTCCATCTCTTTTGTTTTTGTTTTATTCGAAAAAGATAGCATGTGTGTAAAACAAGTTTAGTTTGTGCACAGCAGAATCATCACCATTGTCTATTAGTCATAAGTTCATCACACAAATTCATACTTTGTTGGGAATCAAACCCGAGCCTCAAGAATGTGTAACATAAATGTGGACGCCAAACCCCTCGACTAACGATTCATATACCGTATTTGTTATTACTGTAAAATACATTGACACAAATTCGAAATGTTACACACACAAAGATATTACATATAAAAATATAAAATATCAGTGTTATCACCATAACTTGTTTTAAAGATGAATGTTAAACCTAAAAAAATACGTAAAAGTTAACAAACCAACCAACAATTTCTTAATACACAGTACCAAGATTGTAATAATAATTATCACAAGATTCATTATTGCCAATGCCTTTACATCTTTTGGATTCCAGTATATTTTACTTTCGTGTTTTATACCAGTAAAAAGTAATAAAAAAACAAAAAGTGGACGGCATTTTAAAATAAGAATTAAAAAATTTTTTTTACGAATTCTAAACTAAAAGTTTCGAATGAAAATAGTCACATAATATAAAACCATGGGAGCTATATTCCATTAAACAAAACTTATATTAAGATAAGCACACTTATGTATATTTAATATCTGTTTGTAAATATTCTTGTATGTATATTAAAAATAAATAGAAAATAATAATAATTAGGTTATGTTACTGGGCTCCAAATTAGTTTATTTTTGGAATTCTTGTCTGCTTGTGTTTTTGTATTATTATACAATTTTTTATCACTTTATACTGGTAAATGGTATTAAAAGCATTGCTAGACATATTTTCGTTGTAAATGACAAGCCACTTGAACGAATTTGAATTTCTATTGTTTCAAATTAAGGGTATTTTACAATTAAATGGAAAAAAAAGCCATAAAAGCTTGCCTCATCAAGGAGAAAGAAAAACCTAATATTTCGGCTTTAAGTCTAAGATATTTGTACCTTATTCGACACTGGTGCGTATTCTGTTTCTATAAACTTAATAGGCTATTGCTATGTTTTAAAACAAGAAAGGACAATATTTTTAGCTACCTCATATTATCAAGGTGAACAAATTTTATTTGATAATACCAAATGTGCCCCCATCTCTTCATAAGAAAATAGAAATAACCTAAAGCGAATCAGAATAGGCACTAGTGCAAATTAATGTAAATTCCAGTTTATTTATTCACAAAGAGAAAATCTAAAAAAATGCAATTTGAGTTTCTCGGTACCTTTATCTTAATTAAATTTCGTCTATTTTTTTATCTATTAGGAAATAAAAAATATATACTCTGTATAATAAAAGTATATAAATATTAATGCAACTGTTCAATAACAACATAATATATATTTAACTAATATATTTTACATCCTTAACTAACTTATAATATTAAATAAAAACATACACTTCTTAGAAGCGTACATCAATATTAAGAATGTACAAAGGAAAATCCTTTACGAATTATACATTTTTTTCACAAACAATTCTCTTGTTTCTGACATCATAAAATATTTGCCGATCGTTAATCCACGGCATGCTTAAAAATGTTTAAAAACTTTTCTTTCACTTATTTGATTCAAATTTCAAAAGTAATAAAATAAAACTGATTGCCATGACACTTTCATACACATCGTTTGCATTGAGCATAAGTTGCTACTCAAGATGATTGAGAGAGAATGTAAAGAACTACGGCACTTGGTCTTACATTATCTATAAAATTAGACTACTAGACGTATAAGACCTGTCTGTAAATTATGTAAAGATGTCAAATATTAATGGGCCATATTTTACAATGGCATTTAAATTAAAATGATTAAGTAAAGATTAACAGTTAAAGTGACAGTGCTTAAATAAACTTTGAGATAAACTTAAAGTTTTGCTTTCTTCATGCATTCAATTATAAGCGCTACCTTATCGCCAGTCACTTGATTAGAAGTATTTTTTCATATGAGAATTGGACACATTTTTATTCTTGAATATATTGAAACAAATTTTATTATTTACCTAATGTAAAATATTGAATTCCTTGTTGTCTCTAGATGTGACACAACACAAACACAAGTGCACACAAGTCTAGAATATAATTAGGTAGACTATTTTTTCTTGTTTCAAAAATGCGAAAACTCAGTAATGAATTTCCTTTTTAAGGACTATTACAAATTAAGTGCATAAGAAAGGTAAATAGAGGAACTTCTGAAAAAAGTTTTATGTACTTGTTCGTTGATACTGATTTATTCTCAACTTCATTCTAGCTTATTACCGGTGGTTATACCTACTACAACACATTAAGCTGCTCTTAATCTACACCAACATACATTTACTGGCCTCTATACAAAATAAATTCACTTTACTAGTCAGCTTGAACCTTTTCAATAGTTTAATATAATTTAGGAAAGGATCAATATGATCTGTTTTAGCATTTACAGTCTTAAAGACACAGAATTGGGCCTCAACATATCTTTAAATTTCCTTAAAACAAATATCCAAATTGCCTTCCTTTTCGCTCATGCAATAAAATAACATTTTCATATATTCAATACCATTGAATATAATATGTATTGTTTTTAACCTGATTGAGGTGATTTTCAGTTTCTAAAAAGTGATCACTTGAATGTAAATCTTAATTTCATTTCGAAATCAAGGATAATTCAAAAATCAGCACAAAACCCTCATATGTTAGATTTCCGTTATTTGTTTGAGTCAGTTCAATGAGGCGGACGGTGAAGTGGAGCCTCACTCGGTCTGTAACGGTCCAGTATTATAGCACACATCTTTTGTGCGTCTGTCTCCTCAGGATATGTAGCCATTGCCTCTGCAACTTGAGCTTCAGGGAAAATACCCGCCAAGTGAAAATGCATTCGTCTCCGCGCTTCCCAATGTTGCAGTGCACCTTCAGAAGCGCAAGGGGAGATAGATACTCCTGCCATGTGTGGCGCAAGAGAACCAGCTGCTCCCACTGGAGCTGACGACACTCGAGCTGCAGAGGCATGAAGTCTCGGATCGCAGGCTGGGTTCAATGTCAGTTGTCTTGCAAGTTTCCTATGAGGATTAGGATCGGGTGGGGGCTGAGAAGGTCCAGGTATTTGTGCGCGATCAAAATGTGTTGACAATGTGGCGTCTGCGAGACGCGGAGTTGCTGAGTGCGCTCGAGCCAGCGGCTTTTTATTATCTACTGGCCTTCCGCCGGGAGGTAAACTCAATGTGTGCAAATCACGCGCCTTTCGAGCTGCTCGCTCAGATAACTTTTCTGCGACAGATTTGTGTGATCGGCCAGCACGTTCGGGGTGGTGGAATTTGCATTTATTGCCGTATGTACATTTTCGACCGTATGGACAGGCGGGTGGTGGATCAGTTTTAGATGGCGGTGCTCTTAAAAATGCGTCTAATGTTGGTCCAGACCTTCCAAGGGGGTCATCGGGTGGCATAAACCTATCATTTACAAAAGAATACATAAGCAGGCGTTCTTCCACAACTTTACGGAATTCTGGGCTTTCTGCAGCAAGGTCTCTATAGTTATCGTTAGATACTACGATGCCGTCTGTTTCCGCAGCTAGACGGAGAATGTACCGGTCATCATAGCAAATAAGACGCTTGCCTCCTAGAAGTCTACTCGGTGTGTAAACGAGAACTCTGTCTCTTTCAAGCCGTTCGAGCACATCTCGATCTGCCACAGGATTGTCTGGCCTTGACGCTTCTTTTCTCCATTTTGGTACAAACACTGTGATCTCTTTGTGCCCTCGTAAACGAAACCAGTCAACACATATTTCTATGCCTCTACTTGAAAACACTTCTTTGTTCCCATGGCTGTAATGAAAAAAGAGTATTAGGTTTGCTTCAAATTTACAAATTAAACAATAAGTACTAAAAATAAAATAAATAAGTATTAAATATAGGTAACGATCAATGGATTTGTTATGTGCATTCGATGCCGAAATCACACGCTTTACAGAAAAAACGTGCAAAATGTTTGGACCTAGGTAACAAATTTTACCTTTATCCTATCTTAACCCCCGTCAGAAAAAGAGGTGTGTTATAAGGCGACGTGTCTGCCTCCTTATAATTTTTGAACGAATGGACCGATTTCGGTGCGGACTTTTTGTTTGAAAGCTCACGCGATTGAAATGGTTGTTAGATACATTAAATGTACGTTTATTTGAGGGTTATTGAATATTATTATAATTAGGATTATCCATTTTTAACGACTTTCGACGATTTCAGTTTTAACGACTAATCAGGACATAAGGAAATCGACTTGCCCGTGATTATTCTACAATACAATTTAATATAGATATTTGTAATATTTTATGCTGTCAAATTTCGCAATTGCTATTTTAGATAGTATCAGCATTACAATTTGGGTTTTAAAGAAAAAAAAAACAAATGTACATATTTAAAATTGCAACCTTCGACCCCAAAATAGTTTTATCTAAAATTACGAGCGTTAATACATAAACATTGAAAAAAATTTGCATACTGATAACAAGTGCCAAGTCAAAATTATCATCATGTCAGACAGTGGAACAAACAAAAAATAATTTTATGCCACACCATATCAAATGATTAGGTAATAATCAGAGACAGTAATTTATCAATACTAAATAAATGCGAAAATCTGTGTCAGTCTGTTGCTTTTTCACGGATAAACCGTTGGACCAATTTTGAAAAAAAATAAAATGCAGCTAAAGATTCGAGTTCAAACATAGACTTTTCTTTCACGTCACCACCCGAACGACTATAATTGGGGGTGAAATAATATAATCAAATCGTAAATATTCTGCTGTCGCTGACGCGAACACCTAGTATTAATATAAAAATTTCTGTACTAATAAATGACAATTATTGTGATACACAATTTTTAAATTCAACTTTCTAGTTAAATCAGTTAAGGCTTGCACTTGCGCGTTCTTGTGTTTAATCTTTCTCTAACTAGAGTTAAATTACTTTATATGTAGTACTTCAACTCATTATCTATAGATTATTATGTGATACCAAAATTTTGGACCCCTTTTTACAAAAAATGCGAGGAGCATAAAATTGGGCACTTATAGTTTATGAATAGGAGAAGTGCAGAACGCTAATATTTTTCAATAATAATGCTTATAAAGTACATTAAATAAATAAATAAAATATTACCTACACTACCATGCATTTGACACACATAAACAAATATATTGATGATAACGATAAAAGATCACAGATGGCGCACTAAAAAGTTTGATAACAAGTTGATGTTGAGAAATGAAGATGGCGTTCTTATCAACAAGATATTAAAATTTATTATGGTCGAATTTCAACCAGTGGGCGACTATTAAAGATTGTCTGTGCGTAACAACTAAAGTGCGAAAGGCCTATTTAAATGGTGATCATTGTACATATACCTGCATACGTACTAACATCAACTAACATTAAAATTTGTAATTCAATGTTGAATTTAAAAAATATTTTAGAGATTTGGTCAGTAAATGGTCAGTGCTAGTCAGTAAAATCAGTATGTTTGGCCTTGTGAATCAGTTTCTTTCTGCTTTAGTTATCATTATTAATTACTATCAAACTCGTTTAACAGCGAATGACTATTTAAATAACCACAAATATAAAGTTTATGACCTATAAGGGCTACTTAATTAGATACTAGATCAATGAGTTACGGGATCTCTTTATTCTAAACTTTACCAAACAAGACAGGTCTTAATGGTAACTCTTTTAGGTAGTGACTAGTCAAAGACTTAGATTTGAATACTCTATTTAATCTAGTCAGCTGTGTTTGCCTATCTCTCGCTTACCCATGCTAAATCTCTGCAATGCTACATAGGCTACTCTATAAGGAGTCTTATCCTACAATGAAACAAAGAGATAAATATTATTTATTTCCAAACAAACACAAATTAAACTTACAACTAAAGTATAACAGAATAGTAATAACATAACATAAAATAATCACTAAAGAATAAAGCTATGTACAATAATCACTATTTAAATAGGCATTTCGCACTTTAGTTGTTACGCACGGACAACCTTTAATCACAGACACTTTTATTTTGATAACGACCGAGACGTTCCGGTGCGTTCCATCCTGCACAGAAATATTGTTATTTTTTACATATTTTTTCTCACTTCTGTATTAAACTGAGTTACTTTCATTTATAGTTTCTAAGTATTAAAATATATCTCTAAACTAAAGATGTTTGAACATAACAGCATTGGCTTTTAGATCTAGACGTCGCGTGATACCAGTGTATAAAATAAAATATTTTTTTTTTTTTTTTATTTTACTTATCAGTAGTGTATGACTCGTGTGTGTTGTTGCGCAAAACTACAAACTATTTAAATTTAGGGAAATGAAGCCCTCGTAAAATAATATTAATAAAAATATAATAATAATAATAATATAGTATAGTTTTCTGACTAGGTGGGAGAGTTTCGCAGCGACTCGCCCGGATTGGTACCACCGCCTTACCTATTCCTATCGCCATAACGTCATGACGTGTTCCAGTTCGGAGGGTAAGGTAGCCGGTAAACTTACTTTTGCTCGAGGCCTAACAACCCCGCGTCAAGTTGGCAACGCACCATTATCACCTTTGGTGTCTCTAGGCGGCGAGGAACGTTTTCTATCTATTTGAGGATACGGTCTTGAATAAACTTTTCGAATAGCAAAAAATTATAACCCTGCGTAACGGTAGGTATTCTTTCCACCATATCTACAGAATCCTATCTCTAGAATTTCGAAAATCCGTCTGCTTGTTTGCCTTCCAATGTCATAAAAAAAATTATTGTCTTTTACTGCTAGTAACACTACCTGAAGCGCGGGCGCAAGGCGTATGCTGCGCGTGCGCGGAGTGCGCGTGGGGTGCGTGCGGGATGCGTGCGTGGCATCGCGCGTGTCAACTGAACGCAGCCTTAGACGTAATACATACCGTCCGCGCACGCTTTGAGACGTCTTTCGGACGTCCTAACGGTCAAGGTCAAATCCACGACTTACTTCTAATAGTTTTCAAGTCTCAGTTTACTTTCATTTTCTAAATACCCTGTAAGTCGCCTCTATCAGCCACGTCCACTATGTTTACAGCTTAATACCTCGGTGACACGTCATTACCAAAAAGCTTCAACATCCGTGATATCCAAGCCACAGTTATCTGTTACCTTCGGGAGAGCCTTGCTTGTTGGCTGTTTTATTACATCAAATAAACTTAAACTCAAACTCAAATTATATTTATTTTGTAGGTAAGGCATCTTACTCTTAAAACATGTCAATATTACTAACATAAATAAAATTGTTCATACACAAATAATTACATCAAAACATAGACTTAACAATAGTTATCATTTTGACAAGGGAGACCAAGGCTGACATTTCACGATCAAATCAATCGGATATTATCCGAGGGTGGTGTCAAGAGTCTCCGAAACCG
>DVZK01000635.1:0-11290 GCA_018236665.1 Calephelis perditalis | reverse complement strand
TGCCCGACCCGGGATTCGAACCCGGGACCTCATGCAGTCAAGTCCAACAACTGAACCGCTAGACCACAGAGGCGATCGAAAAAAAAGATAAGATAAGAAACCTTAGATATTGGTGTTGCTATTTTTAGGGCCGGCATATTAAGCCATGTAGAAGTCTGCTGACTACGCTACCCTCCAGCATGGTAAACAATGGCTAACACTTGACGGTATGGTAGCAGGAATAGGCAAGGCAGTTGTGCCAATACCGGCAAGCTGCAGTACATAACTCTATCAACGAGTATTAGTTTATTACCACCTAAGTAGTGACAGCTGATAATAGTTAGGACGCAGTTATATTTTGATAAAAAAGTTTATCAAAATCACGAAACCCACAAAAACACTAACCAAATCTGAAGAGACCATCTCATTTATTTGTACTAAAATTATAATTGCAGCGGGTTTTAATTATTTTAACCCCTTCCTATTCTAAAATTCAGAGTTTTCTTTGTAGAATAAAGAAATATTCTAGAAGATATAAAAGGTTTTGGTCACTGGGAGGTTCTGTAAGAGATAGTTCATGAATAAACTAAAAAAATCACAAATATCTAAATTATTGTGGATTGAGATTATTATAGAAAAATATTAGTTTAACACAATTTTTGGCAATAACAGTCCAACTGTTTGCTTCTACTTTGTCATTGGACATAATTGATAGCAACGACACCAGACAATTATGGTCCGCGAGCCAAGCGCCAAATTTCGTCAAGCTTCCGCTCAGGCGATAGCTCGTAGAATGTTTCAGAGAGGTGCATTATAAAGCAGTGTGAACGTTAGCTGCGAATTAACTATCGATGGGTTAAGCAAGGGTAGCCTCCCACTCGCTGCTCTTCTCAGTTACAATCAGCTCTTAAAACAGTAGTATTTTAATAATAGTAATTGTCATCGGATAAAGACAACCTTATGACGTATACTACAAAGTTGTTTGTAAAGGCGGACATTTAGCAAGATGGAAATAATACTGCTTTAAACGTTCATGGTAGGGCCTCAGCACACAATCATTTAAATGAGATATAGCCAGCTGACATTTTTATTTATTCTCAGTAATATAATGCGACCAGCTAGTACTACTTTTAATAGCACGACTTCTTTTTAACACATGGAACAGTCACTTCATAATCAGTTGCTTTTACTTTTAAATCTGAGGAAATGCTGAACCCACCCACGGAGTCATAACCGACGTTCACAACATTTTATAACCCAAAACCCTGATTTGGTCATGTAAGTATGTTGCTGGCTCTCGGGCTATAAGTAACCAATAAGTTTAATTTCATTTTCTTTTACATTTTATGTACAATAGGGTACATATTTAAAATCTAATACCGAGGCATATACATAGATGTTACTTTAACCCTCATTCGCCCGAGCAGTTTTTTATGCAACGTGTGTCAAAGTATTTAAACAAAACGATCACATGCTGAGCTTTGAAACAGCGACGATTTTTTACCGCTCGCTCGAATGAGGTTTTAGCGGTTGATTTCCCAAATACCAAATAACATATCCGCTTTATTCTTTTAGGAGATAATAGCTATTGTTAGATTTTTTGTTCATTTTGAATTCTCTTAAAATTATTTGTTACTGACTGTATAAAACCTTAGTTTTTTTTCATATATTTACTCATATATTAGAATAAAGAAGATAACGAAATGATATTTAGAAAAACAGCAATCAAAGAAACACTATGTACAAATTTTATCTGTGTTCCATTTAAAATAAATTAACAAACCTAAAAAATAGGTCTATTTTTCGACGTCAACCTTACAAATGCAGTTCCTTACCATTCAATACACACATCCTCACACACAAATTAAGATTTTACTAATCTTCACGCAACAGGTTTTTAAAGCCCGATATTTACAAGACAACAAATGACAAAACTACCGTTACCAATACGGCGCCGGGACGTTTCTCATCCTCTGGCCTTTAAACCTCTCTTCTCCGCCGACACCATTGCCCCATGGCATGTTCCTACCTCTTGCAGGTCTAGGTGGCATTTTCCCGGGAAAATTTGAGTAACCTCCTCTAGGATTCATGCAGGCACCAGGCCGACATCCATTCCGAAGGTTGGGAGGAAGATTTAGTGGTGAAGGGAAACCATCCCATGCCTCCGGCACACAATTATCGCAGTTCCAGGTAAAGTCTCCTGAATAATAAAAAAGAAAACAAGAAATTTTGTAGAAAAAAAATATATAAATTTTTTCAATGTCAGTCCTTATATTTAGTGAGATTGTGTAAAGATTTAAAAATCAAACGCGTATTTTGCCTAAATAGAATTATTCAAAATCATTTGGTTGCTTTAAACGCTAGAGATGTTGAACATAACTATACTTTTATTATCGATATCGATAATCGAGCTTCTGATCAAAACGGGGGATTTTAGATCTTGGGACATAATGCGCGATTTTATTATGTTCAACTCATATGTTAGTGGCGCTATAATATCGCAAAAAAAAACATTTTATTACAATACACTATTGAGGTTTGTGGCGCCATTTCGACAGCTATTTGAGAATGTTGTTTTTTAGAGTTTGGAAAAAAGTAAGCAAACTATCTAAAATGAATCACAATGTCGTGTAAATTATAAAATCGTAAGATAACTATTGGCGATAAATATTTTACATTCCCCTCTCATAATCTGAAAATACAGATGTATTTATATCTATCATAAATAATAGATGTAGATATAGTTACACGAATGTAGTGCTTTTACGTTTGTGAGAGAGTCCAATAAAATAACACACATATTTAATAGTATTTATTTTTACAAGTCTACCGTTTGGCCAAAATTTGGAAGAACATCTTTACACGTTTCGTTCCTTTGACATTCGTTATTTATCAAAATTAATGCGAAATATTTTATTTTATTAAAAAAATACAATTCGCATGACGATTTTAATTATTGCCACAAAAGTAGTAAATATGTTTTATATCTGATTATTTGTTTTTAAATTTATGTAGCTGCTGCTTCGTCTGCGTTTCAAAGCTTTAAAGGACTAGTCTACTCATATAATCTTGTTGAAAATTTGCAATTTGAGTGCTCAGTGTAAGCTTTTGCTTTTTTTTCTTTCATGTCAAATTTTAAATATTGTTATTCGAAAGGTCTAAAAAACAGTTTGTGTCATAAAAACAATGGGGTCGATATAACTTTAAGCATTAAATATTATTTACGTGCATTGTTTGTTACAAAAAACATATTTAGCGAGTCTGCAACAAAGGGTGACCCCATAGAAATTAGACCAAAAATGTTATGGTATTGTAATTTAAGTTTAAGCAACATTATTTATAAGAAAAGACGACATCAATTCGAAGGTAATAATGTGAAAAAATTGAGCCCATTGCACAAAAAAAGAAGTTTGTGGTTAACTCGTTATCTACTCCGCAATATTGCCTTGAAAAAAGTAAAAAACAGTACTAAAAATATTATGTTACTAGTACGTTTGTGGCAATTTATTACTATTTTTAACAATAACTATACATATTTCAATCGGAACCTAAGAAAAACATTAAAATAATAATGCTTAGGATCAAGATTCTTTGCCTAATTTTTTGACATTTCGAAAACGAAGACAGAATGGTAGTTAATTTACAGCGTGTGTTTTATTAAACACCATAGAAAAATCATAACCTCCAGAAAATACGTGCTGTCTGTTACAGAAACAACAAGCCCTTTAAAAAAACTAGGATACTAAATACAAATCAATGTAAATGACATTTTTACGAACTCAAGCTCAACCAAAAAATAATCACGCTAGCACATTTTCCGTACTGATTATGAATTTCCTATACTGTTATAAAAACAGACTGTATATTTAAGCAATAACGTCTAATGTAGGTTGTCAGCTAAAACATTAGAATCTTAATTTATTTTGTCATACATTTAATTATACATCGGGAAATATTGTTTTGTCGCACATTAGTAATATATTTTCATAATTATATATTCATAATAATAACAAATTTATTACGTCATGAAACGTTCAAATCCCTTCAACAGTAAGGCAAATTCAACATTTCCCGTGACGACCGTCTTTAGTTCAAATTTAACTCGTTCTATACACTATATTATAAGGCCAATTATCTTTAAATTATTTTATTCAAATATATTAACAATCAGTTTTCGCGTAAACCGTTTTTTTTAATTTAATTTTAATTTCAAATCCATCATCCGGAACATAGCTCCACAAAACCAATTTCATGGTTTAATTTCCTTCTGTGCCATAAATCAGTCGCATACGTAGGTCGCCACAAATCGCCTTCCTGATATTAACTAAACTCAAACAAGGCTAGTGTCTTAAGCTATTCGTCAAGATTTACCGGCTACCACACCGGACAATACCTACTAACGCAGTTATATCAGAAACATGTAAGGCAAAAGGACCAATAAAAGCGCATCGTAGCCGTACTCGAGCGCTAAGTGTAACGGTCCGGACATCACTAGTAACATGACCCAGTAATTTAAATTACTAGAAAATAAGTCAAATTGGTCATCACATCCCTACGCCAAGATAAAATGTCCTCGCCCTTGTACGATTGATACGCTTAACCTTCGTACGCAACAAACGTGTGTAGGAGGAAATCAGGCCTAATTATGATATTTTTCTTTGCGTAATTAAACTGATTCATGAAACTTTTAAATAGAAATAGGTCTATTCCACGACAAACACAGGTTTTAAATAGTTATCGACTTTTAAAAATTATGTTAGCTGTCAGTTGCCACCAAATATTTATTAGATTTTTATTATATTACCTTGGTTCGCGGCCCATACTAAACAATTATAAACTTCAAGGCAACAAACGCTTAAACTAATTTCATAGTAGAGGTGGCTTTTTCTGCCACCGCATCTCAGCGCGGTGATGTAGCATTCGCCTACTTCGGCCGCATGCGGATTCCGTAGATCCGCACGCGGGTGCAGGATGCACTGGCAGTGTGATATACGCCTTAATACTGCAATACGATCTTTTCCAAAATTAAACCATTGAGATAAAATTATTATAAGGCATTACTATAAATGCCTGTTTTTTAAGTATGAAAATAAACAAACATATTAACAATCTGCGATGTATTTATTTAATAAAACTAAAGTTTTGTTTTTTTTTATTGCGCTAATTTCCAGAGCTATTTATTAGGTTTCAAAATCTATTGTGATATTATGTGATAGCACAATTACTGAGGTAAATAATTTACATTTTTCATAGTTATATAGTATGCTAGATCTTTCAATACCATGTAAGAACGGGTGAAACTACGTAGGACTGTATTTTTTATTTAAGAGTTATTATACTTTAAAAAAAAAGTAAGTTTATAAAAGAATAATAATAGACTCCATAAATGTTACTGGTGCTGGTTGAATAGAAAAGGCGAGAAACCATAAATTTATTAATTATAAGTTAGAATTGGTTTCAGATTCCTGAAAATTTTCTTTTTAATAACTAACATCTATAACTCTAGACCTTTTAGAAGTAAAAAAATGGTATTTAAACCTATGTGGAGCATATATAAATAAAGTTGTTGCATTTAATTTTTATTCTATACTGCAACAACAGTTTCGATAATACTTTTGAAACTTAATTACAGTGTAGTATGTAAGTTGAGTCAAATGTCATGAAATCTGACAAGATACAGACTACAGGACAGCGCACAATTTTGACAGGTTGCATTGAGGCGCAGAGCAATAACCCACCTAGATCGCTTTCATATATTTTGTATTGCGCTTTGCCTCCACCCGACAGGTTGCAGCCCGTCCAAGTGTGAGCTGTCCTTTATTAGACGCATTTAAGCTAGATAAAACTGTTATTTGTTCCGTTTGTCGTATTTTTGATTTTGATATTGATTTGGAACAAAAAAAAAACAATTTAAACGTACTGCCACATAGTAAACGAAATGTATGTATATATGGTATGACACCCTGAGCCAAATGTCAATAACTATCATAACATTTTGTTAGATATTCTATATCAACATTTACTTGATTAAAAAAAAGAATTAAATATTACGCCCAACTGTTCTCAAAATATGACACATAATTTTGATAGCTCGTCATTTTCTTAAAACTAGAATTTATTAATCAACTAAATGTGGTACCTTCAAATTGATAGACTCCTTATTTTATGCGTAACATATTTTATACGAAATGTAAAGAATATGTTCTAATTAGATATAATATCGCCTTTAAAGTATTTAAAGTTTTTTAAACGAAACTGTCCTATAAATTATACTACCCACAATGCAAATCCATTAGTTTAAGAGCCATTTCAACATTTCTTAATAAACAATAAAAGTTAATAATATACGGCTTACAAAATAATAAAAATCTAATTTTGATTGCTACCACTATATTATATATTGATATCTATAGGCGATGTATTTTTACCAAAAAAAACTATCTGCTTACGAAACGTGATAAATCAATATAAAAATATATCTATATTTAACACATTCATAAAATATTTAAATTTATGATTGTTAAAAAACATATGATCAACAATAGTATCATAAAGGATAGTATCATGGATCTATCAGGATAGAAAATCAGGTGTGCAGGCTTATTTTTTGGGTAAAAAAATTGATTATAATGGTAAACAAAAAAAAACCTTGGGAACGAAGTAGTCGCTATAAAATGGCTGCAGCAGCTAATTGGTGTATAATTGTTATACGCAAGATAAGCACACAAAACGATGTGGCTATATGCACAGGTATCTTTAAAAGACCGAAAGATTTAAAACAAAATTAAAAATTGCGATGTAGAAAGTTTTCAAAAAGGTCGAATAGTTGGGGACAAAAACATAAATTGTAAAGTAATAATAAAAAATGATTTTAGGAATTTGTCATTTACTGTATGAGACTGCATTACAAAAACGTATAAAACAAAAAGTAACAATCTCACATTATTATGTAATACAGCCATGTATTAAAGTGGTACGCTTCCCATACAAACACCGATGTAAAAACAAAATTTTAGTACACCGTGACCTAAAGAATATACCAATTACGTTGCGATTTTCGAAAGCTAGTATAAAGAACGAAAAATTTTTAATACCCAAACGAAAGATATAAGTACAAAAAACATTTTATCGATTTAATTACCTATCGAGTATCGATAGCGTACCACACTAGCAATTACGTTATACCGAATCTTTGTCTCCTATAAATAGTCAGTGCAATAATCTCAAAAAATTAAGTTATGATACTTTGTTACTTAAATTGTGAGCTAATTTATCATATCATTCTATTTCTTAATTTGTTAACTCAATTAGGATGATCAAAAGCCGTTAAGTCTTTCATATAAACTACTTGTAGTTTTTTTAGTATTGGATACATGAAAGAATAAGGACTTTTTTCAATATTTAGGTCAAGAAATTAGCAAATCAAACTCTTAAATCTTCCTTTACCTGTTACTAACTGCATAACACTTATAATACGGCCAAATAATGTTGTAGTAAAAAATAAAATGCAACAAAATTGAATGTTTTTATTGATGTTGTTATTATATAGGTCCGTGATGTTGCAATTCAAACAATTGACAGAGTTTATTATTATTAAGAAATACTGAAATGGACAAATACGAATCAACACTTAGAAGATACGTGTTTCAGGCACAATTCACGTTTGGAAATCTATGACTAGCCATCTACGTCTACATGTATCCAGTGAAAAGTCCACTTGGCTAAACTATAAGGTTATGTGAATGTGGTGGACTTTCCAGCTGAACCGATTTTAATACTATCCATTAAATAAAACTTCGTAACTAACTTAATATGTATCAGTGGAGGGTACCAAATCCGTAACATTACAAATTTAATGAAAAAATAATATTAATCATCATCGAAAATCTACATTATGACAAAATATAGTTTCGGTAGAAACAATTTTCTATTCTATTTAAACTTCACGTCAATCACTCAATCAAAAGACTTTTCTTTGATGAAATATATGCCAAAATGGCAAGATGATAATCGCACCTTCCAAAATTGCAACTGTGCTATTAACACAAAATTTGTCTAAAATCTAAATGTTATACATATTTGATAACAGATGTGGCCGCGTTCGTGTTTAAAAAAAAGTCTAAAATAGTGCCAGTGATAGTCCTGTCAACATAGGTCTAGTTGTTTCCGAGATTAGCCTGAACAAACAGAGAAAAAAATTGTAAAAAATGTTATTTTGGTTGTATATATACATTCTTAAGTATGTAGTATAAAGGGGTTATTTAATATTCCAAACAGACACTGCAGTTTCATTTCTTTGTATAGATTTTGAAACTACGAAACAGACTAGTGCTAACAATACACTACTGTACACTTCTCAAATACCAACTTCACCTGCATAATACAAAATATGATTAATTTATTATACAAAACCTTGTAATAATACGAAAAAATATATCCTAGAGAAAAAAGTCGATTTGGTACCCATCACATGAATATTAAAATATAAAGAAGAATAGTATAACATTAATAGACTCCAATACATCTACGAAACAGGCGAATCACTGTTATATATTGTCGATGTAACGGCTCAAGCCAGATGTACGTGACGTAAATAAAAACACACACATACATATATAGTCACTACTACATATACACTGTAACCGAAAATAAATAAACAAATTACTTGGTATTTGACAACAAAATACTAGTTATTAAGATTCAGAGCCGCACATTTTTGTAAATATTACATAATAATTGAAAATATTAATTAAAACGACAACATTAACTGAAATAACATAAATAGAAAAACATAATGACATATAATAAAATTAATTTAAATATCTTAATATAACAACTAGTAACTGACTAGAGCCGTATAAATATTAATAAAAAACTCACAGCATTCCCAAATTATATCTAAAACAAAAGGACTCCTACTAAGGCGTACATTTTTTTCTTTTTGTTCAAACGTTGTAGGTATGAATAGATGAAGAATTCTTCTTATTATTTAATCCTTTGTTGAACACAAAACGTTAATTTAAATAAATATAAACGGAAATTAAAAACATAATTAAACATAATTTAATAATCACATTCGTAACAGTGAGATCAGAGAGTGGGATTGAAAGAAACTGTGTTGGTGTTAAAATACGAAAGGGCATGTTCCGCTGGTTCGGACATGTAGAAAGAACGACAAATGAAAGATTGACAAAGTAGATATACAATGCGAATGTGGACGTAGGTACCCGGGGAGACCAAGGTTGACATTCCACGTTCAGATCACTCGGATATTAATCCGAGGGTGGTGTTAAGTCTCCAAAACCGGCGTGTTTGTATGAAAAGGGATATATTATAACATAATGTATGTGAAGGAAGCCAGACAGGTTTATCAGGATCGTGAGGCCTGGCACTCGATAACCTCTGCCTACCACGTAAGATACACGTACGACGTAGACGATAATATACGTGAAGATATGTATGTATGTAATAAAAATATAAAAAGCGAGCTTAAACAAACAAAATGCGGAGATTTTTTTGAACCCAGTTGAAGGAACCAGAAAAATTTAAGCACAGAATGTTCTTCACATTATAAATATATCAATGGTGGTAGAAGATCCGAGCCTACATCGACTTACACCGAGCTGATAATAGAATAAAACATATTTTATAGTCAAGTAAGTATATTAGCGATCATATTACAAGTGGATTGCCTAAACAAATCCTGGACCGAATAATTTTAAATGTTTAAAAAAAATTCATGTTTCCAATTTTTTTTCAGGCAACTCTATATATCAACTCAAATTGTAAACCGGTTTCATCCTATTATCAGCTCGGTGTAGGTCGACCTAACTTCGGATCTTAGATTATGGGTACATCAATGGGTATTTATTTGAGAAAATAAATACATGACTATATTACAGCAAACAAATTAAATGAAATTCAAGTAACAAAACATATGTTTAGTTACAATTTTATTACAATCTCTATATAATAAAATTGTAATAAAACTGCACATAATATGGTGATATATTTTTTTTCTATTATTCAATTCCGTGAAATTAACTAGCATCGACAATTATCTGTTTATACCTGGCAATCCAGATATATAACAGGCAACCCAACTTCTATAACTTCGTCTTATACCTACTTTAAGTCGGAATGAAACCTTAACATTGCACCAATCAATGAACAAAAATAATTTTATCAAATAAAAAAAATTGTAAAGGATTTTTTAGGCAACCTATTTTTAATATATTTTCTGATTTACCAAATTTGCAATAAAACCGGTTTCATCCTATTATCAGCTCGGTGTAGGTCGACCTAACTTCGGATCTTAGACTATGGGTACATCAATGGGTATTTATTTGAGAAAATAAATACATGACTATATTATAGCAAAAAAATTAAATGAAATGCAAGCAACAAAACATATGTTTTAGTTAACGTTCAAATCTGTAGAACCATACAAATGTTCTTAGGATGGTGAATAGGTTAAGTTAACGTTACAGGTAAAAACAACCGAATACACATAAAATATTTGCACACCATAATGTGGTAAAATATGTCAAAATAATTTAGTAACAACTTTGTAACACACGCACTCCTCAAATAAACAATTTTCGTTTCACTTAAAACCTATTTGGAGTCCAATTGTTAGAACAAAATCTACAAACACATTAAGCCAACTAATTCTAAAATAACTAATCTCATTAATCTAACTCATTTGAATATAATGAACTACAAATTTTACGATCAAGATAAGGATTGAACATGATATTATTTTCTATTTCAGAAATATTTCTTATTGCTCAAGATTTAATATAATATTATATTCTGAAAAGAAAAAGGTAATATTTTTTTAATTAGATTACTTATTTATGAATAACACAAAGATTCTTTAACAACTTAAATAACGAACGCAAATGATTGAATAAAAACAATAACATATGTTATTGAATAAATATAACAAAAGTCAAATAGCTTTAATTATTTAATTACATAACTTAAATAATTATATACTATATACTAAGCAAACCGCAGTCTGTCACATATTTAATATTATTAATCATATTTTTGTCGACGCAGATTTAGTAATGCAATTCAGTTAAGATGGCGTTCAGATCATTTATAGGTATAGTACTATTAATAAAGAATAAATGATAAGAAAAAAATACAAATAAAAACATTTTTTTTCAAAAGTGTGTTCGTTAGCAGATTCAGTAATGCAATTTGGTTAAGATAACGTTTAGACAATTAATAGTTATAGTACTAATAAAGAATTAGTGTTAAGAAAAAAAAACCTTTTTCAAAAACATGTTGTGTTCTCTAC
>DVZK01000634.1:0-11299 GCA_018236665.1 Calephelis perditalis | reverse complement strand
AAATAAATGTTTGTAATTTCCAAAACGGATTTGACACTGACCAAATAAATGCACAACTATTTTTATGAAACAGCTTCTTCAGATACTTTATATATACTATCAGTAACAACTTAACATTGACATTAGATAAATTAATCAAATATATATAAAATTCAATTTCAGTTCGTTAGTGTCGCTATAACTCGAGAACTGCTACACCGATTTCGCTAATTTTGGTTTATATTATATTTTCAAGTCTAGGCTTAGTTTAAAAGACAAAAACTAGGAAAAAAACAACATTTTAACTTTTCCCATTCAAACTGAAACGGTGGACCAAGGTTCGCCGGTACAGCTAGTTTATTATAAAAATTAGTTCTGAAGCACTGATAATATGAAAACTAATACCGATCGACTTGGATATAACTAATAAATTATAATAAAATATATTATAGTGTGTGTGTGTGGCTTCAAAACAGGGTATCACCAATTACTGACAATGGAAAGTTTAAACAATATGTTTGATTTCAGGACATCAATCTCTGAACAATTCTGTTTAATGATAGTCTTCGTTTGGTCTGTTGATGAAAATGTAACAACGTATCAATAGTATAAATTCATCAAACTGATTAGTAGTTTATGTCATAAGATATTACAAGCGTACATACATAGAAATGCGCGTAGCACATAACCACTTCTTGAAGCTGGTTAATTAATGGTAATTAATTGAAAAATTATAAACAGTTTAATTAATTTAATTTTTTACATTGGAGTTAACGAAAGGCCATGTTTTTTAAGCCTAATCTAGTCTATAAAAGTGCTAAGTCTTATTCGATTGCGAAATATGTCGCATATTATTGAAAAAGTATGTAACGGTGTTTCACCAAACGCTTGACGATGGATAGTATAAACAATGTATTTGATTTTAAGACATGAATCTGGACAATGGCTTCTCACAGTGTCATAAGACATGGATATGCGCAAAAGTATAACCCCTACTTGGACCCGGATATTTAGTTAAAAGCAGTTCAAATGTCATTTCCTCTATAGGGGTAATGTGTAATAGATATTTTTTTACAGAAGAGAAAGCTAACTGGCAAGGGGATCACCAAATGGTAAGCGATCACCACCATCCACTAAGATTGGAAACAGCAGTTAACATAGATGTGCCAATCTTTCAAGGTTAAGACATTTCCTAAAAACGCCCTAACTACATATATTAATAACCTAGTAAAGTGTTGTGCAAATGACAAATTGGAATTCATTATGACTTACAATACCTAATAAATTTTACAATTAAAATATTTAAGACCATCATAATTAACTTCAATTTCATCTGCAAATTTGAACTCAGGCGTTTGTACAGAAAAAATTGAACGTACAAGCTAGGCAAATCTATCGTTAAACTAGATATTTTATACTTTCTGCCTATCCCACAAGTGATTTGGTGTAAAATTACTATGTAAAAATAAAAAAAATAATCCGGGACACACAACACTAATTGAATTTAATCCCCAGAGTAATCTACTTTTTTTGTTGCCGGACCTGGGATCGAATCCGAGACATCAAAAATTCAAGATCGCTAGACAACAAAGGCGACTACACAAAATAACATGCTTACGTTATAAGTTTTTATCAACAATAAAAGATACATAAAAAATATATAAATATTAAAATTCATAACTTATTTTTGGTTGTTTACCAATTACGACTAACCGCTTCTTTATACATGGAGGACATTGCCTGCTATTATTGTTTATCTTTCTCATATTATGTATAGAAGAAGGAGACAAACGATCAGGTAAACATTTGCATTGATGGTTAATAAGTAATACAAAAGAGAGAAACGACGAGAAAAGTATGGCTCGATGCCGCCAAATCTCACTCTAGGAGCATCCTTATCTACGAATCTGACGTAACAGGTAAAATGACACTTGGACATGGAGGACATTGCCTGCTATTATTGTCGATCTTTCTCATATTCTGTATAACAGAGCGATACAAACGATCAGATATACATTTGCCTTGTTGGTTTTAATAAGTAATACGACAAAGAGAAACGAAAATCACATGCAAAAAAGTCTTAGGAAATTATGCTCGATGCCAGCAATTCCCACTCTAGGAGCATCCTTATACCTGACGTAACAGATAAATGATAATGCAATTTTAAGGCGGCAATAAGTTGTTGTATATTAATAGCTATTGGCAGATGCTCACACCCATGCCAAAAACTAAAAGCAAAAACAATTAGCCACACTTGCAACTTCCTTCATCTAAAAAGTTGCCACAGTACAATTCAAACTGTTGCACAATTCCCTTATACACGACAAATTATCGCAACACGTAGTACCAATACGAAATAACAAATTATCTAAATAAATGGAAAAAACATTATATTAGAAAAACCAATTTTTTCTGACCGAAGTCACGTTGTTTACGAAAGCACTCGCAAGGTCGCCCCCGACACAAAATAATGTAACCACAATGACTCAATGCTTTAATATTTAAATATTTACCTAGCACTCTTATTTATGACTATTTACGACGGTCGTCACATTTAGATCATACTTTTGATAAAGTATGTATGTAGGATTTAATATCATTAGACGTGATATGAAAGGGATTGATTGAAAGACTTACGGACAATACTAATAAGCTATCTACAGATAGAGATAGGCCAATTTGTGGCCAATATATTTTTATTAATTATCGAAAAATAACAGGGGTTACCTGATATCTAAAATAGAACGATATCTTATCTGAGATTATTAATATAATGGCCGTTAATGAGTAATGCACCCACGTTTTTGTCATCTCTAATTATGAACTATCCTTTTATCGTTAGTAATTAAAAGTATACCTAACCTTAGATAAAAAAATGAAGTTGTTTTTAAAGTTTTTTGGCAAACTACATCTTTTAAAATGCATTAGTTTATATTACTTTTGTCCCACAAGCATACGAAATTATAATGATACTAATTGTTTATTTCCTAGCCGTTTACCTGCGATTTTGTCAGTGTAGAACAGCTGCGATTTACATAAAAACTTTCATACGCCATTATATTTTTGGACCTTTGTTGTTATATTTTTGAAAAAAACTAACATTTTTCAACTGGGGTCTTTAAATATATGCATCAACATTTCACCAAAACCGATCTTGTAGTTCAGATCCGGGCGAATCGTCACCAAACTCAATTCATCTAGTTTAAATAAATGTTTATGATATTATTTTAACATAATTATACAAACCTTTATAAAACTAATAGGTATGGTTTGTTCATCTTTGGAGTAGTGACGTGCTACCTTATACACTGTCTCTGGGATATACTCCAGCACCAAGTTCAGGTACACTTCGTCTTTCTGCAAACAAAACTCATTTTTATACATCACATTGTTGAAAATACAAAAAAATCTGTGGAAGTGGCCACAGATTAATCCAAATGATCGAAGGGACCATCCGTAAATAATGTCGCACAATACCCCCTTTCTTTAAGCCATCTTTCCTAAATAACTGAAGGTTATTTTGCAAGTCATTCCACGTATCAAACTATCCCGAAGTCCATTTCTTTAAGGTTGTGACTTTATTTATGAATGAGCCCTTTTTATGGAAAAAAATAGCTGACTTATAAATAGTTTTACGTATAATGGTTAGCATAATGTTTTCGAAGCATTAAGCCCGTGCTTTCAGAATAAATCTACAAATTTTGAATAATTATTTATCATTACTGAATTCTCAACCAATAATTATTGTATCATTTAATTAAAATAATCAAATTTATTAAATTTAACACAAGCAATTTCAACATATAATTTTGGGATAACCATAAAAAATACGCCTGTGTTGTAGTGACCAGGGTATTTTCAGATAAGATTGGCTTTTTATTTCACACTTAAGCATAAACATTTGATTTTCATATTGTTATTTATATGCATGGTAAAATATTTAATCCAAAAAAACGCACACTTTTGCACCTTTCTGTTACAATTTGTTAATTTAATAAATTTTATTTTATAATGTTGTAGAATTTAATTCTAAGAAATTCAATATTTTAGAATTACTCATAAGTATTTTAGAATGTAGCACTTAGTGATTAGATAGATAGACATAAGTATAGAGTACGATATAGAAAAACCAATGTAATTCTAGCAAAATTATGATCGGTTTGATAATGATGATGATCCAAAAATAATTATTTATTACCTTCAGTGTTAGTTTTCACAAGGATTTATTTAACAGATGCGTTTTGACTACCAAAATGTACGAAATTTTCAGTATCTCTAACGAACAGTAAAAAAATTTCAATTTTTTTTACACTCTAAATTCCCCTTATTGTTAGCAGGATCTTCTAGTCTCTTAGTCTATATTCCCCTTTTTGTTATATATCCTCCAGTCTCCAAGTTTGAATTCCCATTATTAATAGGATCATCCAGTCTCTAAGTCTAAATTCCCCTCATTATTAGAGGATCCAACATTTTTTAATTTTAAATTTACCTGATTATTATAGGATCCTGGACTTTCCAAATCAAAATTCGCCTTATTATATATTCTAAATTATCCACGATTACTATATTCCACTCCTAAATCTCAATTTTAAATATGTTTAATCAGAACCCTTTCGTCATATACACATTCAAGATAACCTAATTTCTACAAAGTGTAGTAAGAACTTTTTTGGTGTAGTTAATTAAAGTTTTTAATGCTCCTCTCCCCTTTTTAATAGTTAGCCTATTGAAATTTATCGTAAACAGAAAAAATGAACCTCTCGTCAAAACTAAACCGTTCACAAAAATTCAGCCTGTTATTAATCCAACGTAATATTCCAGGGCCCATGAACTATAACGCAAACGCAAACAAAAGATGCGCGAACCTCGTATTTTAAATAAGTCATTAACAGAGGTTTGTCACATTAGGTGCGTTATTTCAATCTTGCCTACCCTACATTTTCTTAGCAAAAATTTATATAACGTTATACGTTTGAAACAAAGGCATTTCTTGCCGTTTGTACGCTTAGCAGTCTATTTCAATAACCTATCTAAGATAGCGGATAGTGTTAGTATCATGAAGCCATCACACTAACATGAAGCCTACTAATGGAGTTTGCACTCCCAACAAAGACCTGATGTTTCCAATATTGCTGACTCACTGTAATGCACTGACCTCTCTTTCATTTTGATTTTATTAATTGCATTGTTAATCGACCTCAAAAAGAGAGGTCAGTACATTAGATTGAGTCAGTAGTATTTGGAAATGAGATCAGAACCCTTGCCATGACTTTACGGCTTGTCAAGTTTACTATACTAGCTTCCGTCTCTGAAAATTATGTATGAAAACTGACCAACGCCTCTTTTGTTAACTAGGAGAAACTCACTTTTAGACCAAAAGTGTCATAAATTTCGACACGTAAATCTACATTAAGTCATGGTAAAGGCTCAGGTCTTTGTTTGGAGTGTTATTCTGTTACTATCAATAGTAACAGAGTGTTAATAACCGCTATCATTTCATAATAATAAAATAAAAAATATCTCAGATATCAAACTCTAATAAGCTTATCTTTATGTATTACCGTAGATAGGTTATTGAAATAGGATACGGTTTTATTAACTCGGTCCTGTGTACTAAAAATAGCGTTTTTGTAGGCTGCGTTTTAAAGTAATTTTAGAGAAATTTGAAAAAGAGACAAAAATTTCAAATACAGTTTAAAATGTGGAAAAATGGGTGTGTGTTGATTTTAAGCTTTTTAAAGTCTTCAGTTTTACAGATTAAAGTCTACAGTTTTATTTAACAGAGTATAGATTTTATGTACTAAAACATTTAGACATTTTTTTTATTAAAATATAAAGTTTGCCTTTAATCAGTTCATACCGCAAAGCCTTCCGAGACTAAAAGTATTTTAATAAAGACACCTTAAGAAATTATGGTAAGATACTTAAAACTTACTTCACAGAATATTTGGGGAAAATGACTATTATTTTTACTACCATCTCTGACCGCGACTATGTCCGAGTAGTCTAATATAAAAGAAGCCTAGAAATTACTTCTTATTACATCAGCTATCTGTCAGTGATAGTCCCGTCAACATCAGTCCAGCCATTTCAGAAATAAGCCGGAACGGGCAGGCAGATAACAACAATAAAAATATATTTTTTTAAATTCCCTTATTCAGTTTATTTTAAATTGAAAGAAAAAAATTAGCTTGTAAATTGAAAATAAACCAGATATTCTTGGGATTACTATATCTGAGCATTAAAATTATTACTACACCATAAAAACACAGGGCGGAACTAGTTTGATTGAAGTTTTCAATAAACGATTCGCTGGTAAATACGCAGCCCAGTCTTTATTCTTCGAAGAAGTCTCGGTTCAGCGTGCGGGTACCTTGATAAGTTTGGTTGTTTTATTTAAAACTACTGAACTATATTTCCAATCCCATCTTACATATGCCCATTTTAGCTTAAAACATCTTGCAAATGTTATAGTAAACAACATAGCCCCTTCACAATGCCAGTAAGACCGTAGATATCTGACCCCTTTACATTGCCTTATAGCACCAACACAGAAATTTGACCCGTTTATATTACTTTGTAGTAGCTACGGAGATATTTGACCCTTTTACAATAGTTTGTTTGTTTTACAATAGTTTACAAAACAAATTTATTTATTATATTATACAGTAATAATAATCAATTTGTAACAAATGTCAGATATCTGCGTTGCTTACTGTACCAGTAAGGAGGTTGAAATATCCTTTGTACATTCTAAAATATTGCACAAACTTGCAGCATGTCAACTTGGGCTCTTTCAAATAATAATTGCTATTGTTGAGAATGACATAATAATTGGATTGTGTAACAAGTAATTTGTAAACTAGAAATTTGATTATCGTAACAAGGACAAAAATATCTTCACGCCCATCTCCTCGAAGTGGCATTCAGAGGTGCAACTAAGGTACTCACGATTAGCCTAAGTTACTAGCCCTACAACGCGATAGGGGCTAATCTATCGCCAACCAGGCATTTATCGCATTCCGGGCAACATTATTTTCATTAAAAAATAGAAAACACATTTTAAACTGATAAATTTAGAGAAAATGCTTTTTTGGCATAAAGTTCGCCTTTGTACATTTATTTCAGTGCAATAAAGGATTAAATAAATAAATAAGTTGTCTATCCTGGAAATTGAACCCTAGAAATTGAACCACGTGTAGTCAACAATAGAAGGAACATGAACAAATGTAAAACAAGACGCGATTTCATATTTAGCGTTAACTTGTTTAGCTGAGTCCATTATACCTCATTACAAATAGCAGAGCCCTCATTAGTTTTATGGCAGCTTTATTTTTGTCTCGCTTACAAAGTTACTTCAAATATAAACTAGCGAAATGGATAACTGCTGCCAAGTTTTTAGTTCAAATACGTTTGGAATAAAATTTACCAAAATTTACCAACATTTTGAATAAAATTGTAAATGTACCACGTTCTAATAAAATGTTAAAACACGAAAAAAAAAACATTTTGTTTGTTTGTAGGCGCTAATCCGAAATAATGTTATTTAAATTAAGAGTACTTATTCATTATTGCCCGGCTCCTCGCATACGCATCAACGAAACGTAATTCGACAGTTTAATCATTCGTAGTTTGCTCAATAGAAACGGAGAGTTAATCATATATTCAAAAAACAATCAGAGTTAACTGTCAAACACGAGGTAACCGTTGATAGCAAATCATACTAATTATTCAAAATACTATCATCCATAATCAAAGCGATTCGTTTCTTGAATACAAGGACCGGGCATAAAATAATATTATAGTATGATCGTATCGAATGCCTTCGTTGAGTGTGTTTATTTTAAAATTATTCAACTAATTATTTATTACTGCACATTTTTCGATTCCGATGAAGATAATTTTTACAAGTTGAAAAAAAAAATGGATTTACCTGTTATGCAAGTTCTAAGAGCGTGAAGGTAGACTTAGTGAATGGTAAAGAGAAAACTACTGTCACTAATCGAAACTGGAAAATATTACCTTCAATGTTTACTGATAACATGTCTTGCCTTTGCTTGTATTATGATAGCTGAATATTATAGATCTTTTTTCAATTCTAAAAAAAGTGTCTTCACGCCCATATCCATGAAAGAGTAGGCAGAGGCACAACCAGGGCACTCGCGACTAGCCGAAGACACAAAGTCCCACAATATGATAGGTAGCAAGCCTGTCGCCAACCGGGCACACATATCCAAACCCGAGCAACGTTTTTTAATTAGAAAATTTGAAAGACCGCATTTTATTTTCGTTGTCCATCCGGGATTTGAAACCGGGACCTCGTGAAGTCAAATTCAACACCTGGTCCGCTAAACACCACAGAGGCGATTATATTAAAATTCTAATGCCACAAACAGATACACAAATATACATGTTAAATCTTCATCCATCATCATCATCATCATCATTATTAATCGATCCTTTTCAATAACGAGCGAACCAACAATAATTTAACAAATTGAATTAATGTAAAAAAACAAAATGTCTATTTCATTTAGAATTTATGAATGGCAAACAATTCATAGTATTTTTATGAAATTGTATGAAAATTCATTGTATTTTTACGAAAACTTGTAAGTCAACCTTTCTAATTGGCATCAAGCCAAAAAATTTTTTGGCTTCTCTACGCAGTCTATCCCAAAACTAAGGCTTGACTTCACCTTGAACTATAAACTTATTCAGGCGTATTACGAACAATGCTTGCGATTATAAAAATAACCTTAACTTTGCGATAATAAGATTTGTAACGAAAATATTTTTTGAATCTAATCCAGTATGAACCAACGAAAAGGTTATCGAGCAAAATAATCTCTATGTATGGTTCCTACTTTTAGATAAATATTATTTACACATTCATTGCACAACCAAAATGTTTGTTACATTTTAACATCCTTCTACTAACATATGATTTTAAGCTTAAATCGTCGCGAATTATTAACATGCGTACGGGATGCCGTATAAATAATTAAAAATGTTAATCCTTCTATTAAAAAAAATATTGTTATTAATTTTATTGAGCAATAAATAAGCCTATCGTCAACCGGGCACATTTCCAATCCCGAGCAACATTTTTTTTGAAAATGAAAATTGGAAAAACCCAATTTTCATTTTTGTTGCCCGACCCGGGATTCGAAAACGGGACCTCATGCAGTCAAGTCCAACAACTGAACAGCTAGACCACAGAGGCGATGAAGATAAGTATGTTTAATTATGTAAATACCATTGACACTCTGATTTTATAGTTACATCTCAGCTTACTACGACATATTATATAATGAGTGTAATTGTTTTTTTATTACCAAAAACACAAACGATAAGGAATATTATTGTGTAGTAGTCGGAGTTTACAAATTGTTTAACTAAAATCCACACTCAGAGACGTCAAATAACATTTAATCTACCATTAAGTCACATTTTTTATTGTCGACTTAACGACTGAGTAAAATTTAATAGACGTCTCTGAATGCGGATGCAAATCCTTAAAATAGTTTTTTTTAAGTTTTTTATACAATCTTTAATTAAAAAATATTAAAAGTGTAACACTCGATGTGTTACAATATTAACATATATATTTGTGTATATTTCTGTGGAATCAGTGTATTAGCTTAGTGTAAATAATAAGATCGTCACTACAATGTTCAGCTTTTACAAGCAATAAATCAGACAAGATTGAATGTACAGTAGTATGTACGTACAGTACAGTAGTTTTATAGGTTTCGTGGCGTATCCACTTACTAAGTCTACCTTCACGCTCTCCGACCCTATAAGATAGGCAGTATTGGATATTTTTACCATATTCAATGACCTAATATGCCTGTGAGTTGGTTATTATCCATGAACCATGTTTAAAAATTATATAACTATGTAACATCACTATTTATGGGTTCGTTTAATTAATTTTGATAAATTATACTGATTTCTTCAAATTAATAAAAATCATTTTGACAATTTTTTACACATAGGTTAATTTATAAACAATATTTTGGTGATGTTTTTATAACATTTTGTTTGTTGTAATGAATGGGATTTTAGATGATAGCTAAATTAGATTAAATTTTTTTAATAACGCGTTTTTCTTAATTAATATATTTGTGTGTTTACAAAATACTATTTTTAAAATTAATTATGCTTTGAATACGTTTTCTTATTAAGCTGGGTTGTTATATTAGCATTATAAAAAAGAAAATAAAATCATGACTCAGTTTAGTTTTTTTGTTTATGTGTTCAAAATCAAATCATTTTTATTCTAATGTTTAGATTGTAAATTGTGTCTTTGTGCTCGAAAAAGTGTAAACCTGTTCTTATATATAACATATGTTTCTCAATACAGCACTACAGCAAAATAATTCGCCAAAACCTAATCATTTCGTGATTACAAAGCGACTGGCCACTTTCATAGCAAACACAGGCATCTTAGGTGAAGGTTAGGTTTTTAATGTATACATTACATCATACTTATAACATCGCAGCACTTGTTTGTTATAAGCAAAGCAATTAGGGTGTATCCAATTACGTAACATAAAACTAGGCCACTGTAGTGTTACGACAAAATTCAAAAAGGAAGTTCTAAATTCGAATGTTTGTTTTTAAGTTTGGATCTGAAAAATCCATTTTTGGATGATTCTTAATTTGAAAGCTGCTACATCCATATCCCGTTTCAATTTTATCGAAATCTAAAACGTGACTTCTGATTCATGTTTAATGATGATATTTTTGGATTTGGAAGTTACTCATTTTGTTTAAATAATTTACAAAACTAATATAATTATTTAAAAAAATTAAATGGGATCGTCATATTTGTACTAAAATGAACTAAAAATAAATCAAGAAGGAAACAACAAAATATTGAAGAAAGAAATTATAGGGTGAAATTATTTAAAAGAAATTGTAAGTAATAATTCTTACCCGCGTTGGTACGGACTCTTTTGCAGAATAGACCATTTGTCTTCCTGACAGCTCTTAAAAGGCGAGCATAGGCTTACCGTCACTAACACCGTGACATTGGAATAGATGGTAGACCTATAACGTCAGTGCTTGCCATTGAGGTGTTTCAGTTCGGAGGATAAGGTAGCCGATACACTTACTTTTGCTCGAGGCTTAACATCCCGGCCTCATGTTGACGCGAACGTCTAAGATTCTAAAACCGGTAAACTTACTTTCGCTTGAGACTTAACATCATGGCCCCGGGTTGGCAATGCACCATTTCCACGTCTGGTCTCTCTGGCAGCATGGATTTCTTATCATCTCGACATCTGTCTCCTTGTTTGCCCGCGACGGACTC
>DVZK01000633.1:0-11299 GCA_018236665.1 Calephelis perditalis | reverse complement strand
TGTGTATTTTTGTCAGCAAGATCCATGATTGCTTTGTATGAAAAAAAAACAGTAACCTGCTGACGTATCTTAGCGTATATGGCCCCTTAAAGGATACAATGTAACAAAAAATAAACATGCAAAAGTAATAGAGATAGAGCAAAGTAAAAGAAGACTAAACTTGATTTTATGTAAAAGTATAGTGAGAGCAAAAGAAAGCTGTATGAAACTTATTGGGAGAGCAAATATGAATGCATTTTACTCATTGACGACTTTGCAGAATACTGCCGTAGAGAATAAGTGAATAGTTAATTAGTATTATTCGTGAATTTGCATGTGCAACAATTTTATGTATCGTAATCTAATACCAAAACAGGCAAGTATGCTTGTGATAAGGTCGTTCGACAGTACTACTAAAACATACATATAAATACATAAATAGATACCGATATAAAAACTAACACCCAGACATATGGATATTGGATACATATTCAATATTTAAGAAATTAGGCTCATACCAGCTTCTGATGTATTAAGGGATAAGAGTGTGTTCAGATACCGTTAATAAGTAAAAGCGGTCAGATTCGTCTGTTCGCAAATGAGGGTATTGTGTTACGTACCTGACGAGAATCGATTACACAGAATCGATTTCGTTTCCTACAAACAAGGTAATGCATGGATTTAGTGTAGATATCATCGCTCTTGACCGCGTTTGGGATTTGGCGATTATTTTAAGTAGGCCTTCAGTATATTAAGTAGCTAAAAATAAAATTTATCATACAGGTACTTACTCCTTTATCTATTTCCGTCTTTAATAGATTATCATAAACAACTACCATCTGGATAAATGAATGAATGAATGCATGAATAAACTTTATTATGCACCAAAATTTACAAAAAAATACACACTCTTTCACTTATTTTATAATTATTTAATAATATTTAACTTTGGTGCACAAAGGTGGTCTTATCGCTTCAGAGCGATCTCTGCCAGACAACCTTAGGGTGAAGGAGACAATTTAAGTAATTTAAAAACTAAAGTAGGGCTTAATAAAAGAAAGTTATGTTAATCTAATAAAAATAATGTTTTGTAAATAAAATAATTAACTATGTTTTTATCTACTAACTAACTAAAACTATGTTTCTAGCTGTTTAGCAATTACGTCAGAGTAGCATAGATTTTCATACAAACTTTCACACTCCATTAACTTCCTTTTGGGATATTAGAAGAAAAACGTAGCCTATGTTTGAACTGGACTTTCAACTATTTGCATGGTAAATTTCATCACGATCAGTTCTGCGGTTTAGTTGTGCTATTATAGAAGACAGACAGCCACACCTACTTTAACATACTACATTTGCTTTTACAAGAATAGTAGTAAAATACAGCGAACATTCGGCTCTTCTGATGGTAAGACATTACTGTGGTCTATACATACTAGTTGCATAGGTGTGACAAGTGTGTCGTAGTCAGGCGGTCAGGATGTTAGGTCTAATGTACATGTCTAATGCTCTACCATCTGGACAGGACCACGACAGTGCCAACAACTGTAGTTGATAGATGTAGTTATATAGGTATGTGTCTTACAGTTGCTTTGGAGATGTTGACAGGTTTTGATTTTTATGTGATATACTATATATATGTGATATATATATGAAGGCTTTTGTCTATTAACATATACCCTACCTAATATGGTTTTAAAACGTATCCCGTGGTGGAAATAAACTTTCTTAAGTATTTAAGTTTATTTTGAACCCGTACCTACTCTTCTAGAAACGGGTTTAAATCCTGTATTGTCCTTTCTGATATTTAACAAAAACACGATAAGGTGTTTCAGAATTCACAATGAACTATCTATATATGAATTATCAGCAGGTAATGGCCAAAACACATAAGTGCGTTTCTGCGCCGCGTTGCTAAAATCGTCGGTTTGCGTTGCGACGTCATAGACGTGTCTCTACTATGGACAATAGTGAGAAAAAGTTGTTGCTTATATGTTATTGAAAAGATATTACTCTGTTTTAAATAAATAAACAGTGCCGCGACGCTACAATCGGCAGTGACACTACTGCCGATGCTAGCGACGTGGCGCCGCAACGCGGTTTTGTGTTTGGACCCTAAATGTATATACATGATGCATATTATCTAAGAAATTGTTAGTACTTTTCTAATTTTCGTGTTTTTTTTCGGTTGGTAAGTATTTTTTTACTTGGTTTTCTTTTCAGTTTTCCTTATTGTTACACGCTTTGTGACTTCAAAAAATACACAAATAGATAATCTATTATGATAACATGTTTACACACACGTTTATCTTGGCGGTAATGTATAATCTACGATAAAACAATAGTACGATGTATTTGGGACGCCAGCCCGAAACTGGGCTAGATAGAATACTATATTTTTTGGAATGATAACTCTCTTGTACTCTGTTCCTATTATCTACAAACGAGTCATTTTGCCTAACGATGTGTCTTTACTACTCGTATCATAAGCGTTCTATCGGTAAGATATATACGGTCGTTCGTCAAAGAACAAATTGATCTAATCCCAGAGTAAGCAAATTATATGATTGTATTTTTGGGTGTTAGTCAACGATACCAATACATAGAAATACATAAATAAGTACCAGTAACTTATAAATTAACATTCAGACCTGGAACTAGACTACTTTTTAAGTTTAAATTAGATTGTGATTTGTATTTTTAATCTAGTTTATAATGTAACTATTATTATTGAAGACAAAAAGAAAAAAGACAAGTCCGCTGAGTTTCTTTCGCCGGATCTTCTCAGGCCGCGATTCCGATCCGGTCGGTAGTAGATTCTAAAAATGTCGACGCGCACAAATACCACTTGTATGGTTCACATGAATAAAGATTTTTCTGATTCTGATTCTACAGATTATGTCTGCTCACAAATGCTTGCCCCCGTCGGAAATCGAACCCGAGTCTCAAGGTTTGTACTTTATAACGTAAAAAATGGTAAATATGGAATGGAAAATACTTGTGGACTACGGTTCGTTAATTAAAGGAACTAAACATCCGTGGGCACCCACACTTCGGGACAAAATTGAACTTGCTAATTAAACTGTTTTTTAAAAAGGAGTGTGACGACCCCATGACTTCTATATTAATCTAGTAATTAAAATTGCCAAATTATTTCGCTACTTTTAGTCAGTTCCGCTAGTTGTAGTCACAACTGTACCGGATTTTAGTCATAACGTCGGTGCTTGCCACTCTATATATATGGATGATGGGATAGCAAGTAAAGTTTGCGTACACAAGATACTTAAGATCCCAGCCTCAAAGTAGCAACGCACCTTAACATTTTTAATAAGATAAAGGAAACGTGTTTTCCCCGTGTTGGTCCGGCTGCAAAGGAGGCCCTTTGCAGAATAGACCATCTGCCTCCCTGTGCCAAAAAGCTCGTAAAAGGCGGACGTAGGCCCACCGTTACTAACACTGTGACATCTGACTAGGTGGTAGAGTCTCTCGGAGACTCGCTCGGATTGGTATCTCTGCTTTACCTATTCCTGCAGGCATAATTTGAGCGCTTGCCGTTGACGTGTTCCGGTTAGGAGAATAAGGTAGCCGGTAAATTTATTTTTACTCGAGGCCTAACATCCCGGCCTCAGGTTGGCAAAGCACGATTACCACCTTTGGTGTCTCCAGGCAGTGTGAATTCTTACCACCAGGAAATCCATCTGCTTGTTTGCCTTCCAATATCATAAAAAAAAAAATTACACAATAAAGTCATCTCTGTGGCCTAGCGTTTCAGTTGTTAGACTTGACTGAATGAGGTCTCGAGTTCAAATCCCGGGTCGGGCAGCAAAAAGAAAGCCATTTCTGGTATAGAGAAAATGTATTGTAATTAAATTTCAATAAATGTTCCGGTAGTACAATCAACTACACTTCAAATTAGGATTAGGATTTAGTAAATTTAGGAATTTTTTTAGTTTTCCTCCGTAATAACCTGGATCCACTGAGTTCCATCTTAGAGCTGAGTTCCATCTATCTCTCCACAAGGCAGCTAATAAAAGACAAGCATTGGTAAAAATGTAGGCCATCACCAACAAGACCACTGGTGGTACAGAGTTGGCAGCAACTTGCCTGGGTAGGTATAGGTACCACCTTACCTATTCCTGCCACCGTAATCACTATCATGTTTCGGCCCGAAGGGTAGCGTAGCCGGTAGACTTACACAATAAGCCTAAAATCCCTCCTACAGGACAGCGACGCACCTGTAACATCTAAAGTGACTATAGGCCACGCTTATCTCTTAACAGGAAATCCGTATGCTTTTTTGCTAGTCTCTGATAAAAAAAAGTATCTTCACGTTCATGTCCCCAAAGGCGTAGGTAGAAACAAAACCAGGGTACCCACAACAAGCTGAAGACACTAAGTCTAACAATATGGTAGGTGGCAAGCCGATCGCTAACCGTTCACATATCCAATCCCGGGCACCGTTATTAGTATTAGAAAATTGAAAATACACATTTCCTATTTTTTTTTGCCTGACCCGGGATCGAACCCGGGACCTCAAGAAGTCAAGTCCGACGCCAGACCGCTAGACCACAGAGGCGTTTAATTATTCAGAACAAATTCTTCTTATTTCCTTCAATGTTGCCACTCATTCTTATCAACACTGAATTACAAGTTAACTAATAACAAAAGAAGCCGTCATGTTTGCAGTACTAAATGTTATTTTTATGTAGATATTCTTTATTTAATTTAACAAATCATAAAGTGTATGTTTAAAGATATAAAAACCATAAACAAAGATAACACGTAACAATGTAATAACGGGGACTTATGTTGTGTTGATGCCACAATTTATAAGTTTGTTTTACAAAATATGTTTACAAGAAGAATACTTTTTAAGTAGTAGTATCTTCACGTACATATCTCTTAAGAGGTAGGCAGAGGCACAATCAGGGCACCAACGACTAGCCGAAGACACTGTCCTTTTAAAGTACAATTACTTAAGCGCAAAATATAAAAATGCAAAAAACTTCGATTTCAACAATTAAATTATCTACGTATACAAAAAGTATTTTCCCTGATTTTTGTTATATATTATCATCAGATCCAGACTTGGTGGAATTAACATACAAGATTAATTAATCACCACACGTAGGTAATAAAAAACAACTAAAATGTTATCAAACTAAAATAATAGTCCTATAAAACTATAAATAAATACATACAAACTAATACCACAAATGCGAAAGTCTGTTTTTGTAGATTTTATATTTTTCATCGTCGGCACTTCGTAAAACTTCTAAATATTTATATTTTTAATTGAACTGTTGCACTCTTTTTACGTATCAATTATTATTTAATAAATAGCATTATTTTATAATATCTTAAACTACTGTAGTTTGAGTTTTAGCCCTGCCTACCTTTTCTAAGATACAGACGTATAGATACCTTTTTAATTATGTGAAATCTATATATTAATACGTGATGCCAAAACTTTAAACCCCTTTTTACGAAAATTACGCGGACGGAGGAGCATAAAATTTGGCACACTTATAGTCTGTGTGTTTAATAAAATACAAGTGAAACCATGGTTTAAGATTACCTTAGTATAGACAAGGCGAAAGTTGACCGTACACATTCTTATGAATTTGAATATTGCAGTGAAAATATAAGCAATTTCCATAAGTTCTTAAGGCTTTTATGTGAAGAGAACGGTTCATTTGTTAAATGTTAATAGTATACTACCCTGAAACACAAAGCTTTTAATACCCGAGAGCCGATGTTTGGAGTAGTTAAAATGTATACAATATGTAGAAAATATCACTATTAAAAAGCAGTAATCCAACACTCTAACTACAGGAATTTAAATTCCGTTTATTTTTTTAAAACGTTTATTTATACTAGTGGTCGCCCAGTGGTCGAAATTCGACCATATTAAATTTTAATATTTTGTTGACAAGAACGCCATCTTCATTTCTCAAGACCAACTACTTTGTTCCCAAACTGTATGGTGCGGCATCTGTGATATTTTATCGTTATCTTCAATATATTTGTTTGTGTGTGTAAATGCATGGTAGTGTGGGTAATGTTTTATTTATTGATTTAATGTACTTTATAAGCATTTTTATTGAACAATATTAGCATTCTGCACTTCTACACATAAACTATAAGTGTGCCAAATTTTGTGCTCCTGCGTCTGCGCAATTTTCGTAAATAGGGGTCCAATGTTTTGGCATCACGTATTAATATATAGATTAAATCCGCACTAAGTATGAAGGTGTAAAAAAGTCTCGCTTAGATTAGCCAACGTGCTGTTTCGCCAAAATAATGTTTTAATTCTCCTTGGATAAGAAAGCCGGCGTGTTTGACGATAGCCGTCGAATACGCGGCCAATGACCGGCTATCAGTGATAGTGTTTATCAATATAAAGTTATTTGTCCACTGCGCTTTCTAATAGCTAGCTAATACCCTTAACGACGAAACCAAACGACCTAAATGAGTCTTTAAACGTGACTAATTACATAATATACTACCGGCCCGCCCCGGCTTTGCACGGGTATAAAATATTGATATCCCTTATGGTAAGAAATACTCACCAACTAAAAATGTTGCTGGTGTGTTGCTAATCCGAGACTAGAAAGTTTAATGCTAGTGAAACATGCAAATAAGAAACAGAGTGTTATGCAGCAACTTACTCGGGCAGGTCTATAGGGTATCCACCGCCTTACCAGAATGCTGTGCGGCTACTTGCCCGGAAAGCCTTGCCACTTTACCTATTCCTGCCCTCGTAATGACAATGTCATGTTCCGGTCCGGAGGGTAGGGTAGCCATTAGACTTGCACAATGAACCTAATACCCCGGCTACATGACAGCTACGCACCTAAAGTATTTATGGTGTCTATAGGCTGCGGTTATCTCCTACCATCAGGGGATCCGCTTGTTCGCTGTCTTTTGCCATTTAAAAAAAGGAGATTTTTTCTGACATTAACCTAAACATCCATCTACTTAATAATATTAAATCTACACTTTTTCTTATTTTAAGGGTCTAGAAGAAGTTAGTACATAGTCACACAAATAAACATCTGTAACAATCCCATATCTTATTTTAGTAGTAGGAAAGCCCAGGATGCTAAAACTCCAGTCTCTTGAGAACCAAATAGATTTCGCACATTAAGTGGAAAAGAAAAAAACGTTAGTTTATGGTTATATTTTAAGCGGGGGGAAACTGGTAACGAACACAATAACTACAAATCTACAGTCAGATGAAAATAGAGGAGCGTGTAAGATATGTGTATGTGTGTAATTAAACCCAGGTTGAAGAAATGGCTAAAGAACGTAAAGCATAAAATATACATAAATTAACATGCAAAAAAAAACATCGTATCTAAATCTGACTAGCTCTAGTATATTTTCAAGCCCGAAAAACTCGACGGACAAACCCACAAGCGTCGTTCAATGTAGTGGTTTTGTATAACGGGGTGTTTAATGATACAACATGTTTTATTTCACATCATAATCTGACTCGCCTAACTAACTACCTAATGCCTTGGGCTCCCCTACTATACGTTTCTCTAGAATCATCACATATTAGATAACACTGTATCCGCATATTACCAGTTATCTTTTCAATTTAAGCAAAAAAACTTGTTTGCGGAATAATTAATTTGATACGCCCACAAATCTGTTATCTCGTGACCTTGCACTATGCGTAGCAAATGTTTCACGTTATTTTGCTTAATTCTCGTCATACTTTAGATAACTTGCGATAAAAAGGGTCACGGTAAAGGCATTTCGTAATTAATGTATAATGGAAATATTTCAGCCATAATTTTAATTAAATACTCAGAATGTTAATTTAACTGTCTTTCATTTGTTACGGATTTAAAAAAAGGGGTTTCTTTCTTACAGTGCAGTTACAGGCTGCTTGTTGTTATCTTCGCTAAATTATATTTATTTTAATACTAGCTGTTGTTCGCAACTTCGTCAGTCTAGAATACTCATAGTTATCGTACTTTGAAGGAATATTTTTTTTAAGAAAAATGGAGCATATTTCATCTTAGCCATTAAACAATATTCATCAAATTTCATGAAAATCGGTTTAACGGTTTAACCATGAAACATACAAACAGACGGACAGACTTTTGCATTTATAATGTCTAAAACGAATTTGCAGTTTTCCAAGTTTTTCTTTTTATAAGTACCTTCTCCAGACAATAACTGACACATTAAAAAAGTTATGCGCTTAGCAACACATTCAGAGATTCATTTTTATATTATAGAAGATTGAAAATACACATTTTATTTTTTTTTTGTTGCCCAACCCAGGGTCGATCCTGGGGCCTCAAAAAATCTAGTCCAACTTCGGACGGCTACTCGTAGACTACAGAGGCGATAAAGAACTTTAATTTAATACGACAAAATAAATTTCAGTCAGCATTTGTAGATGGATTAAGAAAACGCTTGTAATTGTACTTACCGAAAATGTAAACATTGTAAGAAAATCAGGATTAAGATAAGTGTTTTCTCAGACAATACAAGATTAAAACATCCGTGGAATTATCCACCGGCACCACAAAACCTGGGGACTGGCGAAGACAAAAGCTTTTACGTGTAGACATGTCATTCTATTTAAAATATTTTGCTAGAGCTCTATTTTGATATTTAAGATAAAAAGTTTAAATTTTACTTTTATTTTTTTTAAAATGTTTTACTGTTTTTGGTTTCGCTATTAAAGCATCATCAGAGTTAACCGTCTTCGTATTATAAGCAAAACCGGTATTTATAAAATTATAAATAATTACAAATAGTAGTACGTAAAACATTTTTTTTTCATTTTTTTTTTCATTAAAAAATTGAATATTTGGAAGTTTTACCAAACGCCGATGATGGAAAACATTAAATATGATAAAAACTTACACTTTTTTTGATGTTGTAAGATAACAAAGAAAAGAGTATTAGGAGTATTAGGAAAGGAAATATTTTGACAGTTTTGAAAAAATCAGAAGACTTCGTATTTTTTCATGTCTTAAGTAGGATTCCTAAAGGTAAGAAATAGCCAGAACATACACACATCATATATCGGGACGCTATCTTGGGACACAAAATGGGGATCAAATAACACGATAATGCTAAGCACGACTGCTATGGCGATACTAATAGTTTTGGAACTGGTATCATTTAGGCGATTCTTGCAAATATCTACCACTAAGTAATAACTTACTATACTTATATAATTTGTATTATGCTAATAAAGATATGTCTACGTCAACAAATATAAACGTCTTTGTAAAAGGGATGTAATAGAGCTCTTTAAACAGATTTGACTACTCTTAGCCACAGATTAAAAAAGTTTAACATCAGCTAATCCCGAATGTAGCAGTCGCTGCGGTAGGTAGATATATGGAAGGCTCTAAGTTAAACATAATATTGTATGAACTGTATTCAAAAAACTGTAATACAAGCTGTAAAAAGACAGTTTTTTTTAAATAAAATATAAACCAGCAGGGTTTTTTACGGGGGTAAAAAGTAATGAATGAATGACTGAATGAATGAATGATTGAGTGAATCAACGAATGAACTTTTTATTGTGCACAAACAAACTTAAAACAAAGTAAATACAAATTAGTATAATACAATTGTCAACAGCGTAATTTTATACTCGTACATCAAAAGGCGGTCTTTTTGGCAAACAAAACGATCTCTACCAGACAACCTCGCCTTGCCATTATAAGACTGGGGTGTGCTCAACGTCTTGCACAGTAAGTTTACCACCCATCCTACTTCTAAGATCAGAACACAACAAAAGCGATTATTGATGGGATATGAAGAGTGGGTAAAATATGTTAGTATTCGCCAAGTTTATTGATAAATGCACGAACATATCACTTACATCTTACCTGCTGATTGGTAAAAAAATAGTTGGGCTAAATTACTTAAAAGTGTCTTAACTTAAAATATTGGTTCTGATATTTAAAAAACGTTGATGTGGTCTAGTGGTCCGGCGTCGGATTTGAATTCTTGAAGTCCACGGTTTCACCCCGGGTCAGGCAACAAAAAAAATAATTAAAAAATGTATATTTTCAACTTTCTTGTAAAAACAACGTTGCCCGGGATTTTATACGTGTCCAGTTGGTGATAGCCTTGCCACTTGAATTAATGTCTTCCGGTAATGGGATATGGGCCTTAAGATACTTTTTTTGCTTTAAATATTATCACAGTAAATTATTTCGAATTTACAGGATTCAATTAGTGTCCGATTGGTTATAAGTTGGCTACCAATCACACTCAGGGACTTAAGTATCTTTGGCTAATCGTGTGAGCCCTGATTTCACCTCTATCTATACCTTCAAAACGAAAATACTTTCTAATATCATTTCAGAAGACAAAAACTCAAACCTCTACACTTTTACTACGAAACAACCAAATACAAATCCACATTTATTTCAAATATTATAATATCCTGTAATTAACATATACCATTTAATAAAAATGTTAATAAGGTTTTCATAAACTTAAAACGAACAGTTTCTCTCCACACGTTCAAATATGTAAATTGTAATTTAATGCTATTTGGTGTCTACCGTTAACTCAAAAGTTTGGGAACCACTGTACTATTACCGCTACCTTGCAATATTCATTCATAGAGCTCCCTTAATAGTTTCCGATGGCTCAATAATACGTTTATGTGAAAATAAACCACATTATATATCACGTGGCGAACGTGAAACAAAAGTTATGTAACTGCACACTCACTACAGCGGCGCCAGGTGGGGACCAAATAATACATGGAGGCGGTATTTTTACACTTCAAGTCATTACAGATATGTAGAAGACTACACTAGCACATATAATTACTACTTTTGTTATATTTTAGTACACAATCAGCCAGCCGTTTTGTCCTTTATAGCAACTTCAGCTTTTCACTAATGTTTCATAAAGTGCTAATTGCTGGTGATTGATTTGATTAATATCAAATTAAAATTAGAATTCAAATGTTGAATAGCAAAGTGTTCAGATAAAAAACAGTATTTAAAACATCACATTATTAATTTGATTACTGTCGAATGTCGATGCTAAGACCGTATTTTTCTATATCAGCTTCTTCTATCTTTATCTTTTATCTTATATCTTCTATATATAACTTTTTTATTTATATTTCGGATTTTCCCCTCAAACCTTTCGACTACTTCATATGCTTTTTAGGTGTTACCTGTTGCCCAATGATTTCACTAGTTTACAAAATTTAACTTTTTATTTATACCATAAAACAAATGTATGTAAATATGTTAATCTATCTTCCTTAAACCTAAAAGTGTCAGCAGAAATATTTTATCACGTCTCA
>DVZK01000632.1:0-11306 GCA_018236665.1 Calephelis perditalis | reverse complement strand
AGCAAGACATAAAAAGAAACTAAATTTCACTTAAAAGATGCATTTTTAACTGTTTTTTGAAAGATAGTTTGGATGAGGCTTTCCTAATATTGACCGGGAGGGCATTCCAAATACGAACTGACTGGTGCGGAAAAGATTGAGCCAGATATTCGGTATTACACAGCGGTACATGCAGAGTGAGGTTTTTAATTGAGCGAAGATTTCGGTTGTGCATATTACTCTGCCAGTTAAACATGGACTTTAAATATGAGGGAAGAGACGGATCGTATAGGACTGAAAAAAGTGTGCATAGCATTCTCAATTCTCTACGCTGTCGAATAGGCAACCATTTAAGTGTTGATCGAAAATGGGAAATGTGATCGTATTTACGCAAACCAAAAATGAAGCGTATGCAGTTGTTTAGTAGACGATCCAGTTTGTTCAGAAGTGTTTGGTTGAGATCTGAGTAGCATACATCGGCGTAATCAATTATAGGGAGCACCAGGGTTTGAATTAAAAGCAACTTGGTACTAATAGGCAGAAAGTTCTTATATCTATAAAGAGACCGTAGAGTGTTATTAACTTTTTGACATATACCGATGATATGAGGGACCCATGACAAAGTACTGTCAATGACTAGACCCAAATCCTTCACAAGGGGACTAAAGGGAATAGGGATTTTATTAAAACTTACTGACGGTAATGAGTTTAAGTCTACTTGTGCTGTTCGACGTGGACCACCTATCAATATGGCTTGACATTTGTCTGGATTAACAGTTATGCCAAATTTGTTAGACCATTCCAAAATGTGAAGAAGATCAGTATTGATTTTATTGATAGTTGAAGCAAGGTCAGTTGTTTTAGCACTAGCATAGAGCTGTAAATCGTCTGCATACAGATGGTGTGAGCATTTTAAACCATGGGAAACAGTGTTGATAAAAACAGAAAAAAGGAAAGGAGAGAGAATACCACCTTGAGGAACACCAGACGACAGCTCGCACCATTCAGAAATATTTCTGCCAGTACGCACTGCCTGCCAGCGACCCCGCAAGTAAGAGGAGAACCAATTCCTAACAGGAGACGAAAAACCGGCAAGCTTCAAAATCGCAAGTAAAATCTCGTGATCAACCGAATTGAAGGCATTGGAAAAATCAATTAAGACTAAAATGGTTACTTGAGATTCATCCATTGCAACCCTGCAGTCATTTACTACTTTTAGAAGAGCAGTTGATGTGCTATGTCCAGGTCTAAAGCCTGATTGTACTTCACTTAGCAAACCATTGTTTAAAATAAACCTCGACGCTTGTCTGTGTACAACAGCTTCAAGAACTTTAGAGAGGAATGGCAAAATAGAAATTGGTCTAAACTGATTCAGAGTTCTTGGACAAGAGATCTTAGGAAGAGGTAGTACAAAGGCTTTACGCCAAATAGAAGGGAACTTACCGACCGATAAAGAGAAATTCATTAAGTGAGTTAAAGCAGGTAACAAGTGGTCTACTATTGGCATCACCATATCTCTGCCAATTTCATCAAACCCAACAGCCTTGGATTTGATTGAAACTAAAATTTTGTGAATCTCCTCACTTGTAACAGGAGAAAAATTAAATTGCCTATCCGTAAAACAACTTAAAGAATCAAGATGCAAGAGAGTATCAGTTTTTAGTAATATATCCATAGCGGCAGTTTTGGCAAAATGTGCATTGAGATCATAAGGGGAAATATGAGGTGGAATCTCAATTGGTTTGTTGTAACAAATATTTTGAGAATTAATGAATTTCCACACATTCGGAGTTGAGGTATTTACTAAGTTGCTATGAAAGTATCGCCGTTTTGCGGCTCTCACCATCTGATTGCAGCGATTTCTGGCAGTTTTATAGGAAGACCAATTATCATCGCATCTACCTCTTTTAAATTTTTGAAAAGCTTTGTCTCTTCTCCTCATGGCACAACGAACATCAGGAGTCATCCACGGCGCAGGAGGACGTTTTATTTTCACAACATGAAGTGGAGCGTGTTTATTATACAGATTACAAATGTTAGAATTAAGAATATTAACCATCTCGTCTATGTCAGTACAATTAATAAGGTCATTCCAATCGATTAATGACGCATCAAGGAGTAAATTATTAAAATCAATCCTCGCAAAGTTACGGAGTTGTAGGAGTTGAGGCTGAAATCTAGATGGTTTAATGTTATACGAAAGATGTATCAGATCATGCCGTGAGAATCCAGGAGCTGATAACTGTCCATGATTAATGACATGTTTAGGAGAAGCGACAAGAATGTGGTCAATCCAGGAATCTGATGACGTAATGTTATGGTGTGTTGGGTCCAAGGTTAAAATTGACAAATTCACGGAATTCATTACCGATTTAAATTCTTGAGATTTCCGCGTATCCCTCCATAGATCCGTATTAAAATCACCCATTATAATCTGATGGGTGTACTCCGGACTGTATTGGAAGAGAAGAGACTCAAGCTCAGAAAGGTAAGTAATATTCGGGGGACAATATATGGCTCCTAGTAAAATTTTAATCCCGCCAACAACTACTTCCAAAAATAAATATTCCATCGATTCAGAATACTGTGGAGGAGAGTGAGCCAGAATTTTATATTTGATGTCACTACGCAGATAAATAGCTACCCCCCCTCCACCCTTACCAACCCGGTCATTGCGTAAGAGAATATATCCCTGCAAACCACAATTAAAAGACGAATATGCAGGCTTAAGCCAGCTTTCAGAAATTAAGATGGCATGAAATTCACAGGAAGAAAAAGTGTCGAGAATTTCTGAAAAGTGCTGAGGGATACTTTGTGCATTAATGTGACAAATATTTAAATACTTTTTATACTGTAAAAGGTGATTTACTAAAAGCCTCTGCAAAGTGTCGCTAGAGTCAGATAGACAGTCAGAAAATGTTGAAGAGTCAGCGTCCTCAGCCGAGTAAAAGGATTCAGCATCTGAACTGATATTCGATAGTAGATTTCTCATGTAAAAAAAAAAAATCAAAATATATATTTTATAAATATAAAAATATATAAATTTAAATATATTATATATATAAAAATAAAAAAAAATAAAAAAAAAATAAGACTTGCTACTAATTGCAAACGGAGATCTGCCGTATCTCTATTATAACAAAAAAAAAAAAAACTTAATCTATCGTTAAATAACAAATATTCTCACAAATTAAACCTACATCATTCAACAACACAACAGAAGCATAGATATCTCACCATTGTTCAATGCAAGTTGCATATAATTAAATATTACGTCCTATATATGATGGCAACACTGACTACACTAAACTACTTAAAATTGTCTAAAAAATAATAATCATTAAGCCATTGCATTACACAATACTATGTTTACAAATTTGTGTGTGAAAAATAGTGAGCTACCATGACACAGTAATATTGTGACATTTTAATCAAAGAAGGAGTAGGTAAAGAAAACTTAACAATCTACATATATAGGGTGCGCTCCACTTGTAGATCAGAACGTCCAAAATGCATTAATGACGTCATAATTTTCATACAAATTTGAGCATTTTGACAGAAACTTGGGCGTTGTGAGCGTCGAGTGGAACGCGGCATTAGTTATCTGTGAACAATCTGAATACGTAGTATTACTATTTAATCTGAGACAATCTGTAAAATATGACAACTGACAGGTGCCACAAAACACAATAATAATTAAAAGTTAAATCAAAACATTGTGATTGTTGAATAGCAAGTAGGTATTTATAAAAATTAAAAATCAAGCTAATTGTAGACTTTAAAATGTTAAACAATAATTACAATTTAATCAATGACTGTGGGAACTAACTTGTGTAGCACTAAATCATTTAAAATAGAAAATCAGAACTACATTACTACTTGTTTACCCGTTTAGACCTAGATCCCACATTGCGGCTTGTGGGAGGGTCAACTGCTTTTTGTGATTTAACCTTCCCGGATGGATTACTTACAACTTCAGGTTCAGAAGACGAAATAATCAGCTGTTCCAACTCTTCTCTTCGTTGAATTTTCCGTCGGCCCCCATTAGGCAGTTTAACGAAGATAACGCCATTCAACGTCCAGACATTACTTATTTTAAAATGCCGACGAGCCTCAAGAAAGAGAGCCTTGCGTTCTTGTGTAAGAAATTCAGCTAACACGTATTGAGTACCTTTAAGTTGTGTTTTACGTTTCCAGACTTCTGCTCGCTGAGCCTGGGCCAAAAAACGAATTAAGATGGGTCGTGTTTTATCTTGAATACGTTTACCCAACCGATGAATACGTCCAAAAGAAGAAGGTGAAATAGAATCGAGCTTTAGACTATTTGTCAGAACCTCAGACACCAACACAGGAACATTTTCATCAGTAGATTCAGGCACCCCATTCAAAATCAAATATTTATTGCGATGACGCATTTCAATGTTATCGACTTGTTCACACAACGATGAGATTTTTTGTCTTAGTAACTGAAACACATCCTGCACATTGACACGAAATTCGGAAAAATCCTTAGCAAGACTATGTAAGCTATCAGCATGTAAACTTGCTTTGCTAATCTTAGCATCAATCTCAGCCATCTTATGCATCAGCAAGGATTCTAAAGTGTTTTGTGCATCCATCACATCACCAAGATTAGCCATTGTGTTTGTGAAAGTATTGACAGAAAAAGTTTGACAATGTGATTCAGGCAGGATTCTCCAAAACACAGGTATCACTTCATAAAAACTTTAAAATGCATATCCTATATGTAAATACACTCAATAAGCCTTGAGTAAAAAACTTTTGAACACTTATAAACAGCAAATTATATTTATTTAGAAAATCGACATTAATGAGAAGTGTTTACTTAGTTTTGCACCTACCCGAAAAAGATATATTACACAGAGAGATAGACGCGGCGGGGGACTTTGTTTTATAAAAATGTATTGATATGTAACTTCTTTAAATTTAATTAAATTGCACACTACAATGTGGTAGAATATGTTGTATTCTTAAATATATTTGTAACAACTTTTTAACTCACATATTTCGCAAATAAATAATTTTAATTTCAATTTTTCATTTTCGTTAACTTATTTCTGGTATTACTTATACTGAGGGTTTTAACTAAGTAGTGTTCAGTTGCAAAGCCATGATGTTACTTTTGAAAGATAAATCGCTTTTCATAATAAGAAGGTTGCAGACAGTGGTTCAAGGGTTTGAATCCGCAGACTTAATCCAAATTTTATAATAATCGGAAGATTGATACAAAGTTTCTTCCAAAGTTGTATTTGAAGAATCGTGTCTATCGTCTAGAATCGTCTGTCTTTAACATATTCATACAATGAAAGAGTAAGGCGGAAATCGAATCCGAGTCTGTCAGGTATCATTCTAAACTTTCAACCATAAAGCAATTTGCAATACAGTGCAAAAAATACGGATGATTTTTAACAAGTTCCTTACGTAACACACCTCTATCTGCTATGGTCGTTATCTAAGCGAAGTCATTTCAAAAGTCAAACTGTTATTCTATTAATAAATAATTGAACTAGAAAAAATAAATCCAAGGTCTTTTAAGCACCAGCATTGGTGAAGCAAGTTCTAGACGCAACATCCGAGATTAGGTAAGCTTTTTTATCAGATTGAAAGCAAACAATACTGTTTTCAGGACGATTTTAGGGTTCCGAAGCAGAGTAGCACAAACCAAAACCCTTATAAATTGGGCATGTCCGTCTGTCCGTCCGTATGCAGTATACAGTACCTTTATCACGAAACCATAAATACACGGCTTTACACTTTTTACTCTTTTTACATTCTATATTTTTATTTTTAAATTGGCTGATCTAATTTAAATTTAAGCGAAATGATTAATTATGTTTACTAACAACTCTATTTAGAGTTGTTATATATCTTTAAAATACATTCGGATTTCCGAAGCTTGACGAATATAGCTGAAGCGCGTAATTTAAATAGTACTACTCTACATGACATCACCTACGTGTAACATGTTAATGATTGGATGTCATTTTTAGTTTATTTGATATACAGTGTTTAGCATTATGTCCGGTGAAGTTGTAAAACCGGGAGGTTAGCAACATTTTAGCCATTTAAAAAAATAACAGAGTTTAACTAAACCGACATCTCAATACTTTTGTGGTATGGTTATTTATGTTCAGGTAGAATGATAAAGCCTGTAATGATTTGAGTTATGTCACTTGTCAAACTGATTTAAATAATTTTGTGCATTTACATGAATAAATATGAAAAGGACACCTATAGATATCACCGAACCATACGGTATAGGCGAGTTGTCTAATCTCATGAAAAGGTGCAGAAGCGAGAGCTTTTTTAAATGTAGTAGGTAACCAAGTTAGTAAACAAAACCAAAATACAACTACAAAATTTATACATTCCTATAATTATAAAACTAAATAATCTAATGGAATTGTAAAAATGAAATCTAATATACTAAGAGTGGCTGTTTTTTGCTCTCGCTTGTGTCTGCTGGTGAAAGTCTTATTTTTATCCAACTGAATTAAAAAATAATGTGAAACTAATTTAACCTATAATGTCAGGTTCTGGTGTATTTTAGTACTTACACATAATACAAACCCAAATCTATAAGATCTCAAAAACTAAAATACTCCAATAAAATACATTAATTTAAAAAAAATACGCATTTGTTAGAATTGACAGCTAACTAATCAGGATATTAAATTTTACAATTACTTTTGAAGCTATAAACTAGGCCACTAGGAGAATTTCTTGACTTGAAATCGTATTAACTTAACACCGAAACAAATTTTAAAATTTATTTCTTAAAACTTACTTTTTCCTAAATAATATTTGTACGCCACTAGGCAAGGAGTAGTCGTTCTTTTGTAATGTAATCTTTAAGACCTATGACTGTACCTAATTCTACAAAAAAATAAATTAATTGAATTGAAAAATAAAGTTTCATTCATTCACCGTATATGACATGTATTGCTAAATTACTATTTAGGAAATAATTCAACTGAGTATTTCACAAACTAAAAACTAATTAATTAAGGTAATATTAGAGTATTTCTTGTATTTTTGTACTAGTTTGGCACAAAAGTAATTATGCATTAGGGTCATAAGTACATTCACGATTTTGTTTAAATTGTAATAATCGCTATTAAAGAAGTTAACTGACATGTATGATTTTAAATTTGTAATACTCATAGGTGAAACTGAGTGGAACTTTATTGTTAATAGTGGTAATTCTGCGGTTATCAAACCAAATTTCTTTTCGATGCATGCTATCTTTTTCAAATGAAACTAAAAAACTAAAACAAAAGAGATGTAAAATTTTATACATGTCACATTAATTTGGTCATGTAAAATTGTGACTTTTTAATCAACGTTTTCCAAGGAATAGATTATACCTGTAGAAATGTCATATGCAATTTAATCTGACAGCACTAAATGTGTTTTGTTTTTTTCTGTTAAAATTCAAGTACCTACAGACTAATCTGACAGCACTACTACTGTTTTTTCTCTTTCTTTTACTTTCGTTAAAAGAAGATAGCGATAACTTAAAATCTGTTTATTTATTGAGTACGCGATAGAATTACTACCATTATCATTTAGATTTATTCTTTATTATCATCAATTTAATTTAGATTTTAGGTATTAACAATAAAATCCTACTTATAAATAGTTATGGCCATACAAAAATATAAAACTAAACCGAAATATCAAAATCGCGAATATACCGCATTTAATAAATTAGGTAATACGCTATCATTTAATTTTAAAATATAAATACTGTAACATAAACAATACCTAAACATCATACGGTGTTATTGGCGCGGTTACGGCAAGTGTGTCTTAATTCAGAGAAGACGACTTTCTTCCCGCAAGTATGTATTCTGGCGCCGCAGTCCTTCGCACACATCCATCTTCTCTTATCCCGATAGCGAGCATCCAGTTTGTACCAGAAACCTCCCATCTTTAGCAGCTGTTCCTCTTCAGGCTGGATTAATGACCTCGGCCTTATCGCTGCATGGAGAGACAGCAAAGAAATGTAAAAACAGATAATAATGTAAATTTAATGATTTTTCTTATCACGAACCAAGGCCAATAAGATATTTGGGAAAGGATGAAAAAGGAACCTTATTCGCTTGGTCATATTAGATAAAACAAAATTAAAAAAAAATCTGTTGAGGGTAGCTGGAAAACTTAGAAGTTGAAACACGTTCTAGACGGTTGTAATCACAAGTATCAACAAAGACAACCTTGGAGAAAACTTTCTTTCCAACTTCTAATTATTATTAAATTTGGATTAAATCTATGGTCTAGACGGATGCAAACCAATGTTGGGTGTACCAGCGTTCACAACCGTCTAGAACCCATATTATTTAGGTTGGAATTCCAACTTTCATAACTTCAAATATTTGTTTGTTCTTCATAGCGTTGCGTACCAATGTGAGTTTTTTACACAATTATATTCATGTTCTTATATTCGGATCATGATCTTGGAGTTTATAATGAAAAACCGATGATAAACATTGTTATCTTTATAAACAAAATACTTGTATATTTCAATAAATGCATGAACTCAGTCCTATAGTACATTACAAGTTCAAAGAAAACGCATTGACGTATAAAAAAGACTTGGTCCTGTCTAATCGAGTGACAAACCTTAGGTTTGGGACTGTGTATACAGCTACAAATGAGTTAAAACTAAATAACTATGCAAGTACCAAGAGGTCACTACACATATTACAATGACTGGTATGTCTACATTACACTTGTATAAGACACTATAAAACTATCGTATATATTGCTACTTTAGGCTCAACATACACATGGTTTCCATACAAATATGGCAGTGGTGAAATAAAACTAATAGTTCAAAGATCAGTGTTTTACATGATACCAAGAAACAAATACTAAATGCGGACTATGTTTAGGGCGACAATACTTTTGGACATTTTAAGAAGAAAAACAATTTTATACATATGTATAAAAATACATTTTTTCTTATTTACAGACAGTATGAAAGTAATGAAAGTCAATAATCTTCACGCAGAGGCAGGCAGCGACATTAAGCCCTCGATGTACTAAAGGTACTATTACTTACTGCCACAACGTCATAGGTGACGCTAACCGGGCATCTATCCAATCCAGAGCAATATTGTGTTTTTTATTACAACTTTGAAAAAACACATTTGAGTTGCCCGAACCGGGAACCAAAGCCAAGCACATCGCCAACACCGGACCTCTAGACTACAGAAGCCGTCAATTAACCACTAGAGCATCAGTCAACAGTCAAAAGTGTTTCTAAATAGGGCGAAGCACGTCGTTTTGGGGCGTCAATATTTATATAAAAAGAGGAATACAGATACACTATAAGATTTTCATTTCATAAAGGTCATTTAAATTTTGAACTCATTTATGTGTTATTAAGGGCACGAAGGGCAGGGCAAGGTTACAAATTCTATATTCAGAGGTATCTTTTAATTATTTGAGTGAGAAGACATTCGCTTGTTGATAAATACAATAGAGATTTAAGGAAACCATGTGTATGTGTGAAAAGCCTTAGAAGCTGGTACACTTCACTAAACTGTATGGACTATACTAAATCTATATATAAATCTAAATATTGGAGTATCGCAACATTATGTCAGTCGTCCGCACTCTACGCAGCGGTTGTTAAATAGAATTTTATAAAAAAGCTTCAACAAGACGGCTACACTATCATTAAAGCTATAGGTACACTTTGTATACATAATTTCTAAATAACTTTATAGGAGAATATTGCACGTTCATCTTATATTGAATACATTGGCTATGCTCGTTTCGTTTCCAAATGCTACTTACTAAGAGTTAAGGCGATCATTGGATTAATATGTACACTATCATGTCGCAGCTTAGCCATTAATTCGTAAAACATTTACCGCCTTATTAACAAATATAGACTAAAGTACTCCAAGGTTTAAGTTAACATTATTGTCTATTATACTGTAATACAGACGTTAACGCCAACTTAAACGTTGGAGTTGGTCTACACTTATAAATAAGACTTAGTGACTAAATATTTTATACAATTCCAAACTAAATTACCTCATTTAAATTTAAAATAACTAGGATTACACGTGCTATTATAACGCTTGTAAATCAAATAATGAATATTATATGCATTACAAAATAAGTAACAAAAAAGTAGTGTTAAAGTTCAAACAAATTTTAAATAAAGTATAAGCGTATTGGTTTTACAATGGGATAACAATCTACACAATATGATAATAGTTACTTATCTATACATGATATACATATACTCGTATACTTACTCAAATATATTTGGTAATCATAAAGCTAAAGATCAATGTGACTGTTCATGGTGACGAATTTGTATACAACCAAATATAGTATACTTAATGTAACCATATTCTATTCATATCAGAGCGGGACGCTCACTGTATTTTGTACTACGTAATTGTAAAAACAAATATAATGTTGAATCCTAGATTTTGTAGGTAAAACTTAGGAGCCAACAAAATGAATTGGCAAATGTACGGATAATGTAACAGATACAGCATTTTTTTTTTTTTATTAAAACAGTTTGATACACCTATCCCACGTTTTTGTGTTAAGAAAAATTAATGTATTAAATTCTACACATAAAATTTGATGTATAAAGGTGGTGCGTATATTTAATTTGAATTTGATTTGAAGTTTATCGGTGAAAAGCAAGACGTTTTTGCACTTACTGGATAACCTGAAAGCGGGACAATCCCGCTCAAATCGGGACGTATGGCCACATTAGGTATACCAAATCATGTCATATATGGCTCGTTAATTTGTCTATGGTTATTAACCAGTTTGTCGCAAATAGCTTCACCGTGTGCGGTCGGACAGGTAAATTTAAAAAAAATACCATCATCACCTAACATTAAGCGACTCTCCTGGTTCGCAATCAGTACCGACCATTCAAAAGACCGCGAACGAGGAGGTCGCGCCAGGCCTACAGAAATAACGCTGCTTGAGGTGCAGCAGGAAGAGAAGCATGTACAGGGACCGCATTATTCTCAACTATTTTATATTTTCCCATTGGATCCACTTCAAATTTTCTAGACTCGTGCTTCGACGGATTATATGTTGCTGGATGATTATGCGTCCCCCGAAAATACACAAGTTTACCATCTCTTAGACATAACGCGACTTGACACCGTTCAGCCTTCTGATAAGATCGAGCACACCTCCACGTGACTCGACGAGGATGGGATCCTCCGTCTTCATAAAAAATATGACCGTCCGCGACTAAATGAAGGCCACCACGCGCTGAACGTATGTAAAACCATCCTGTAACAATTTAAACC
>DVZK01000631.1:0-11307 GCA_018236665.1 Calephelis perditalis | reverse complement strand
AATAACCTGATCCTGTGTTCGTAAATAAAATATTACAGACTAAGTAAAAATTTAAATAAATTGTAAAGCCCGTACTTTATTAATTATCTTTTTATTATATTTAACACTACTCGTTACCATAGCAACTGGCTGTAGGTTTGACTTTGCTTTCAGTATCGATAGAAATTCATAACATGTTTAGGTAAGTTTCGGTTTCAGTTTTTATTTCGGCCTAAACTGAGAGGCACGTTAAAAATTCGGTTTTGGTTTCGGTTCGTAGAAAAACCCAGATTCGGTCGGCCGCTAACTGAAATGCTCTTAAAATCGGAAGCTTCAGTACGCGTGCACTCGTGTTATCAACACAGATTAATGGTATCAAGCTTTTTGGCGGGCCTCCAACAAAACAATCAGACGGTTTATTGCTTACGAACATGTGCGAAATTTATGGGACCCATTCTGGCTTTTTAATATTTGGCTCCTGTTTCTGCAGTATACCGCCTTGAGTATTCCAGAGTCGTCTAGGTACATTATATTCGATAATATTTTAAAACAAACAGGTTTTTGTGATATGTTAATATTTGCAGTGGTCCCTCAGTGGTCGAAATTTGATCATTGCTTATGACATTCATTACCATTATTTATGAAATTTAACCATCACTATTTGTGACATTCAGCCAGAAAGTTATTGCTTCTGAATTTGAACGTGGACAAAGATACAAAGATACTGCTTGTAATTAATTAGGCAGAGGCACAACCAGGGCATCCACGACTAGCCGAAGATGTGATAGGTGGAAAGCCTAGGCTGGCCCTGGCCAACCGGACACATATCAAATCCCGGACAATGTTATTTAATAGAAAATTTGAACACATTTTCTTGTTGCCCGAGCCGAGTAGCGAATCCTAGACCACATGAAGTCAAGTCCGGCGACTGCTAGACCATAGAGATAATAATTCATTTTTATATATAAAGATATATAGATAAAGTGAAAAACTAGATCGTTGGGAAATTTTCGGTAGATTTTCTCAGTGAATAACCGATTTCCGCTTCGATAGTTGTTTTTCTATTTAAGTAAATTACTTAACGTTACTTCTTCATTATACTTTCGAGTATCAAAGCACAGAAAACAGAAGAACAAAGAACATAATTGTACAGAAAATTGCTTAGGTATTGTACAAAATTAAAAAGACAAAAGTTTGGAAACATATAATTCAAAATGAAAGGTCAGTTCTAAACAGAGATATCTTATAAGTAACATAAGACAGAGAAACATAAAAATATAAACTGCTCTTGAAAATTGATGAAGTTCGTTATAAATCAAAGCAACTTCTCAAATATTTAAAGGAATATGTTTATAGTACTTGCAGTTGCACTGTTATGAACGAACGTGTATAGCAACCGAAACTCTTAAATCACCTAAACAAAGTAAATGAAAAGAAACTGATTTGTTAAATTCATACGGGAACTTTGAAACAAATAATATTTATGATTTGATCATCCCAACTTCATGTGGGCAACTCACCATCTTCATTTTTGGTGTCGATACCCGGTTTATTTCTCATCGTCAGCAAATCTGTTTTTTTTTTTAATGGAAGGCAAACAAGCAGACGGATTTCCTGGTGGTAAGAAATTTTGTTGAAGAAGTGTTTCAAGAGGAAGGTTTGTATGTATATTTTATACCCGCGCGAAACCGGGACGGGCCGCTAGTAAGTTACAAAACATTTATTTTTCACCTTTAGTCCCTTTAAGAAGAAGGTGGTTGCAGTTTTTTCGTAATCATTGAATTTTGGGTAACTGTTGAATAAAATAAGTCAATTTACTTCAAATCGTGCACAAGATTCCATAAAGAAATTAGTGTATCATGCATTTCTTCGTTGCAGCCAGATGCCTAAAAAGCTTGAGTAAGGTGGATAACACCTTAACCAAGTCCCTGACATGACTTTCTTTGACGACTTAATTTTGTTTTTTTATTATAATAATTTAAGCCCGATTTTGAGTACTGAGGTAGAATTAGAATTAATTAACTATTAATAAACATTTATTAAACTATTTAAATAGTCACAAAAAATAACCTTGATGTATGAATAGCATTTTTTTCACATTTATCAATCATATTATTTCCCCTTTATGTGGAGCGACTCGGATTATAATAAATTGCTAACAACATTGTTCATACATGTGTATTATGAGTGCAAGACACCGTGTTTTATTTAGTACTTATGCCGTCATGGTGGCGGGAAATTAAAAAAACTTATGGAATTAAAAATCATATTGTTTTCGTAAAAAAATATTTGTATAAACATCTTAAGTATCAAAACAAAAATGTATATCAACATCTATACAAATCGATAAGATGTATCGATAGTCGATTCAAATAGATTCGTGTCCATCCTTAGCCTATTTTAACCCGTTTCTGCGGCGGGGTGAGTAATATATAGATGAACTAAGTATATGTTTGCGTTCTTTGAACTTGTTATTTGTTTGTTGTTCAGTTGGGAGTCGGGGTAGTCGCCCACCATATCCTATATGTTTGCGCTTCGTCCTTATACAATAACAACATTTCTAAACGTAAATATCTTGCTTAGTATTTCCATGAAACAATATTCAAATTAAAGTGCAGTTAATTTATCAAAACAATCAACTAGCCTCTATCCCAATCGTAATAAAATAATTAAAGCCCGTAAGACTGCAACAAAACCTTCAATTTCAATAATAATACAAATAGTAGACAAAAATTGAACATTGGATCCCATAATAAGATCCAGACTTGGTTGTAATGGGATCATTTCAAATTCGCTGTTTCAAAAAACATTTTAAATTAGTTCAATAATGAATGAAGATTTCGATTAAGATGTATAATCAAATTTAGGTGTCGTTTTCGGAATTTTTAGGAGTCGGTAAACAGCCATCACCCATAATATACATTATAAGCTTTACTGGTGCGTTACTATCATAATATGACCAGAATCTTAGACTATGAGAGTCACTCTTTTGAGAACCCGAGAATAATGATACTCACAATATGTATACGATACGACAAGGACATCCATTCATTTGATGAACACAGACGGTATTTTTGGTATTTTTTATTTAGATATATCAGTATCGTCATCTGACAGTCGTAAATCGTAACACAAGGGTTACACTAGCTTGTTTTGGGGTTAATTAAATGAAATCATATGATTTGTTCAGGTTTCTTTATTTCTTTAATAAGTGCGCCAAAAATTTATAGTCTAGTAAGAAATTTAAAAAAAAATACATTTTTTTGACTGACTAATTTGTTGCTAACGTCGCGGTTTTACAACTTCACTGAGCTTTAAATTTACATTTTAACACGATATAGCTTGTATATTGCATTTTTTCATAAAGTTATTTTTTCTTGGACTTTAGTGTAAACGAAGTAATCGTATAAAGAATAAAAAACAACACGACAAAACGTTACGCTAGTGATGTTCTGACGGAACGTACGGATGTGTCGTAAGATGTTCCCAAAGCTTTCGCGACGACATTGTCAAGGCCGCTCGAGGCCGACGCCTGTTGCTTCATACTCTACATCACTATTTCTATCGTTCCACACTACACGTTTTTTTATCCCAATTTTATTTTAGTGGTTGGTTAATGTTATAAATTGACTATCACAATTACGCAAGTTTAGATTGTTTGGGTAGACGGGTTCTTTTTACTCACGCTAAAAAAACAGAACTTGATAGACAAAGAAATCTAAGGTTTGGATAACATAAAATTAAATAAAAAAATTACATACTAACTCCAAAAAAATGTTTTTCTATAGGTACCCAATAAGATAGCGAACAAGTACACGGCTGTTCTGATAGTAACTAAATAAACTTGGCCTATAGACACAGATGTTGTACCTAGGTGCATCTGTGGCCGAGGTATTAAACCAAATGTGCAAGTGGACCTACTCTCCGTACCGAAAGACGAAACTTTTATAATTACGGCAAAAAAAGGTAAGGCGGTGGATCCCTAGCAGTGCCCAGCTCTTATTAGTAGCTTATTAGGAAGGCAGATGGCATATTCTACACAGGAGACCGGGGAGACCAAGGTTGACATTCCACGATCAGATCGCTCGGATATTATCTGAGTGTGGTATCAAGAGTCTCCGAAACCGGCGTGTTTGTATGAAAAGGGTAATGAATGAATATAAAGGCAATATGAAGGAAGCCAGACAGGTTTGTCAGGATCGCGAGGTTTGGCACTCAGTACTCTCTGCCTACCTCGTAAGTTACTTGGTACGAAGATATGTATATAGAAGATTCCGACAAACATGGAGAGCAAGCAAGTTTGTGTGAGACCGTATGCATATTTGGACTTTCAATTCGACATATTGTTTTTGTGCGACAAACCTGGGGCAAATGACTAGTTTATTACACTTATCAAATTCGCCCCGTGTAGACAGACTGCAACGATTATTACATAACGAATGCGCCCTGTTGCGCAAACCCTGTGTCCGGGTACGTACTAGGTAACGGTCCGCGTACAATCCGGAATGCCGCCGATTTGACACGCATTGCCTCATCACTCTCCTCACCCATCACTCATCATACACCGTCATTTATTAGGCTACTCGACCGTGACTGGCTTTACAGATAACCAGAGGAGTCCCCTGTTGTAACCACGTGGTCATATACAGGGTTAGCTACGTGATTTCTTTAGTGTGATTGGGTTAGAAATGTGAATTTTTAAATTGCAAATTAAATAATTTTATTTGGATTTTCGAAAAGTAACACCATCTTCTATCAATGTGGTTTCTGTTTTTCTTTTTTATATTTTTTAATAGTTTACGCCTGCGGTCTTGTCAACGCAACCTTTTTGTTCCAAATGATACTACGAGTTAAGACTTTGAATTGCTTGTGTTTAAATGCTAGTTTAATATTTAATATTATTTTAATATAAGTATTACCCCTTAAATATAGATATCATGCGAATTGGAAATTGGAATCGCATAATATGTCATTTTAGGTACTTTTGAACACAGTACCTACTAGCGGATTATTATCATTTAGTTACAAATAAATTCAACGAATCCGATAAAATAATTTGTTGTTTACTATTAAATAAATATTAATAATTTTCCAATAGGTACTGTATTCAAGAGTACCTGAAATAACAATTCGATTTAAATGTACACTATTGCATGAGTCGAGCTTCCAGAGTAACACTACAGTTTTGGCTTATTTCTCACTAACAGTGACCTTGACTAGCTGGTAGAGTTTTGCACCACTTTATGAGTAGGTACCACATCTTTAATTGTTCCTGCCGCCACTGCGTCTTGAATCGATCTGAAAGCTAAATAACTAGCCGAAAATTTATTAGCTTAAGAGAATTAGAATCCCAGCCTCAGGTTGGCAATGCTCCATTAGCACCTTCGATGTCTATGGCAGAATGTATAAAGTACGGAAAAGGATTAGGGTAAAGGTACATTCGCATATTAAAATGATCACTTCAGTTACATGAAAACTACACAATAATTGTTGTACATATACATACACATCTTTACGCCAGGTCCCTTTCTGCGTAAGGGAGAGTATTTGGTGAACTCATAGCCCACAATTATTTGTACATATCTCTTACCACCAGATTAGCCGTCTACTTGTTTGCTGTCTTTAAAAAATAGAGTTTAGTAACTTCTTGCCCTAATCCCAAAAGATGTAGGCAGAGGCGTAACCAGTAAGTATAACCACGATTAGCCAAAAGTACTCTGTACACAATGTGATTAGGTGGCAAACCTATCGCCAACCTTACACTTATCCAATCCCGAATAACAATTTTATTTTTATTAGAACATTAAAAAAAAGAGACATTTTGGGTTGCTGAAACTGGCTATCGAACCTAAGACCTCATGAAGGCTATTTCAAAACCAGACCACTAAATCACAGAGGCGTATCGGCAGCAGGGTGCAAGGGGGTTCAACTGCGCCCCCCTGTCCGGAAAAAAAAAGTAGATAGAAAAAATTACATGACTGAACTTGCTTGCTAAGACTACGTATGTATGGATGTTTATGTTCGTATGTAAATATGTATGTTGCTATACATGTTTATTTCTATGTTTTATATTAGTTAACAGTATGTATAGATGGAGTGCATCTGAAAATAATCCTGGCGACGCCCATGGGCGTATCATATAAGATATTTTTTTTTATTTTTAACGAATATGACATTAATAAGCATTAAACTAGTGTGAGACATACTCACACACATACTCATAAATTACTGTCATTTGCAAACATAATGGGTTCAAGTCTAATTTATATTCGCGCGTTTTATTGTCTATCAGTCAAGCGTGATCTTGCTCAACGTAATCTACCAAGTGTATGAATGAGGTGGAGGGCATCTTGCAGTGTTGGATCGGCACCGCTTACTTTGACCTTGATGGTAACGAATAAAGGTCATATAACACGATAAAATGTAACAAACGCATTTTTATTCTAATATATTTTACCCATAAAAAAAAACTAAAAAAGAAAATAAGCAGTGTATAAAGATATATAGTTTTTTTTCATTTTTGTAGGTGGTCAAAGGTAGTAAAGTTAAAGACGCATCAGAGAATTAAGATCCCAGTCTCAGGTTGGCAACGCAACATTAATAATTTTTGATGTCTATAGACGACGTGTATTTTTTACCACTCAACATTTGTATATATTTTATTTAAAAAAATCTAAATTGACAAATTATTGTAAATATTACGATCACTTAAGTGTAGTGCACAAAAACTGCACAAAACCGACTTCAATTCTATAAATAATACTTATCTACTTCGAAACAATAATAATACTTCAATATCCATTAGTCTGTCCAACTCCCGAAGTGAGACAAAGAGTCTTAATTTTCTGTCAGCCATCTTTATGCAGATTTCTGGCAAGCAATTCTTTTTAATTCTTAAAAATCATGTTTTCAGAATAATCGCTTTAAGGATTTTTTGCATTAATACTAATTTTCTATAGATGTAACTTAAAAAATGAACAAATATACCTGCGTCGATTTAAGTATCTCCTTCGGTTTTCCGTTGGTTGAATAAGACGAAATTGTTGCCTAATCGGCAAAGTTTCCTTAAAAAAAAGTTGTGTTTGCCAGCGGCTTCGCCTTTATATCTCTCCCTCTTGAACCCGTTGAGGTATTGGGGAAAAAAGTAGTTTAGGTCTTTCGTCAAGGTGTAATTAATTCGTATGATAAATTAATAAAAATCGGCCATGCCGCTGAACCCAGAAACAGAACATGTATACAAAATTTTAAAAAGTAAAGTAATGTTATTCAAAACAAGTGAAGCCAGTCAAGTGAAGTATCATTTTATTACCTTTCATTATTTGTTTAAAAACAAATCTAATTAAATCTAGGCTGAGCTAGAAGTGAAAACGAAATTTAAAATGACGTAAACAGCGCTGTTGGGTTCCACTAATTAAGATATGTATAAATTAAATTAACAAATTACATAATATCTATGTACTACTTTTTAAATAATATAAAATCCTTCCATTCTTCTTCTTGGCAACTTTAACGTTGAACGGCGCTAGCATTCATTTTATTTATGTTTTTGATTAAAATATTTTAAATTTAAACACTTCGATTTAAATTTCGAAGTAATATTTAAATCGTGATTTCCTTTTTTTAAATATTTTGTTTTTATTTACCATCGGGCAAAGATTTCTTCAAAACGATAAGACCGCCTTTAAGTAGGTATTTTAAGTTAAATTCATAAATTTAACAAAACTAAATCTGTACCCGTATGAAATATTTGTTAAAAATAAATTTTGCTACTTTCTGCGTTTTTACCAAAACGAGGGTTATTAAAATTTGTGTCGGTTCATCTACTTGTCTGTTTACTTTTCAAGCCAAAAACTACTCAAAGGTATTTATCAAATTTTGTGTAGTAGTAGTACCTAATTTATAGCCTGGGCCAATACCAAAGGTGGTATTGGCGCATTGCCAACCTAAAGCCGGGATTTAGGCCTCGAGCAAAAGTAGGTAAGTTTATCGGCCACATTACCCTCTGAACCGGAACACGTCACGACGTTATGGCGGCAGGAATGGGTAAGCGGTGGTACCAATCCGGGTGAATCGCTGCGAAACTCTGCCACCTAGTCAGATGTCACGGTGTTAGTGACGTAAGCCTATTATATTATACGTAGGCTGCTAGAATCTAATTCTACAAACTTAAGGTAGGAGAATTTTTCAGTGAATTTGTTGTCTTAGGCTTTTCGCGTCTATCGCATAATTATTCAGGAGTTAAATGTCAGTAATGTTTTGAATTCTCTTCTATTGTGACACGGTAAGGCTTGAAACAAATCGGAAATATTTAAAAAGTTTGGAATAACAACGCGAACGGTTTACAGTACCTACCTACAAGTATCTACTTATTAGTGCGCAGTCATTAACGAGAAATAAATGTCTTGAGAATTCAACCTGGGGCCAACAACTTTTTCTAATATTTATTTTCTCTAGTTTTTTTTAGATAGGTGATAAGAGACGCCCATGAAAATCAATGTCATGAAAGCCAAGTAATATGTATTTAAAATGAATAAAAACATTTATTTTTTGCAGTCTTACTGCGTTTAAAAAAATGTATATTCCCGCCCATATCCCCGTCGAGATAGGAGAGTGAGATGTCTAGCACTATTTAAAGAAATCGTGGAAAAGCAATTTTATAATATTTGTCCGCAAATATTTGTAATAAAAAAAGTATCTTCACGTCCATGTCCCTGAAGACGGAGGCAGAGGCACAACCTGGGCACCAACGACTAGCCAAAGACATTAAGACAATGTGACAGATAGCGAGCCTATCACCAATCAGACACTTATCCAATCCCGGGCGACATCGTTTTTATTTTAAAAAAAACTCTTGTTTCTTGTTTCCCAACCCGAGGATCGACTCCGGGACTTGAAAAAGTCAAAGCTTAACCTCAGAGGGGATACCGCGTTTACATTATGAATAACTGTTGTATATTTTTACAGAACAGCAAATTAAACTCCCCGCATTGGTGACCTCTGTGTAGAATAGACTATCTACACCGCCCCCCCACGCAAAGAAAGTCGTTTACGTTCAATTTTTAAATAGACGTTATTAAATATTCCCAGATATTTGTAGAAAAGTAACCAAGATTGTTAAATCAAAAACAAAGTTTGAAAAACTTTTTCGGAATAAAATATGGGTCATGTCACTAGGAAAAACAATATTTTAAAAACGCTGGATCTATTTCAATATTGTTTTTCTATTTTATTCCGGCATTATTTTTTTCTAAAATATGTACTTATAAAAAAATAGAAATTGCAACTGGAAACAAGAATGTTTTTTAAGTAGTTTGGAAATGAACCGGTTTGAAGATTTTCAGCCATTTTTTTAATTGTTTATCATTTCGTATGATTTTTAACAGTAATTTGGAAACGAACAAATTTAAAGGAATCTAAGCACAAATTATACCCTTATCTAACCATTTACTATTTCATTTTTTGTCATTTTGTGCGACTTTTTAACAGTTTTGCCATGTAAAATATAATCGTGGAAAAAATATAAAAAATGACAATTTCGTATTGGAGTTACTATTTCAGATATCATTTTCACGCATTTATAACCCGAACTAACCTGCGGATAACACATTTTTTATTTATATAATTTTATTTAAGATTATTTCTTATACCTAATCAACCTGAGGTAGACGTACTTTTAAGGAAATCTACTTTTGATTTAAAAAAACATTAATGAATAAAACTTACTGCCATTTTCTTTTATCATTGAGACGCATTGATGCTGAGTTTCCCATTTTTTCACCTGAAATTACACAAACACAAAATTTCCTTAGAGAACGACAAAGGATTTTTAAACCAACGTCTTTGCCTTACGAGAACCCGCGAAACTGTAGTATCATGCTGTAAACGACGGGTATACAAATGCCGACCATGACTTTCCCTTTTTTGTTTGGATAAATTATTAAAGCCATTCGCTATTTTTCACAATTAACATTACTATCTCATGATAAAAAATAAAATGCCAACCAAATTAAAATTATCATATGGTAATAGTGTTAACTGCTATTCATTCATAAACGATAACATTGCACAATTTTTGTTTGACATTACAAATCGTTCCTTGTGTAATACGCCTGTCAACCCGGTTATAGGTAGTTGGCGTAAGTGGAACTAAAAAAATATTTCTCCTTCATCATTAGGCGGGAAATGTAATATTTGTCAATTTTTTTTTAAATCTTTATTTAGAGACACAGTCTTTATTCACACAGTGAAAATGGCAATCTTATAAATTCGCATTCTAAATTCTAATAACTTAAACCTAACATAGGTATATTTAATTAATCATTTATCGCCTCTGTGGTCTAGCGGTCCGGGTGTTGGACTTGACTGCATGAGGTCTCGGGTTCAAATCCCGGGTAGGCCAACAAAAAAAAATTGGATTTATCCAATTTTTTAATAAAAAAATGTTGCTCGGGATAGGATAATAGGTGGCAAGCCTATCACATTGTGAGACTTAGTATCTTCTGCTTGTAGTGGGTGCCCTGGTTGTGCCTCTGCCTACCTCTTCAGGGATATGAGCGTGAAGATACTTTTTTTTAATCATTTATTGTATAGAAATGTATACAGCAGATATTTTATCTGCGCCCGATGAGGGGTCAGCTAAAACACTATTAAACATACCCATCTCTTTATTATTTTTATTATAAAAAGCCAAAAATTTATCTCTTTTTACTGTATTACGGACGCATATTTGTCTATTGTTTTACCATTTATCTAGGTAGATGCTAGAGGCCCACCCAAATCGTTTTAAGGACACTGATAATACTATTACAGATATCTAACATATTTTATTTTTATGTGTCAATAACCAGGTAATCAGTTTGGTTAAGTACCTACATATTTTTTGATGTGACACATCACATTTAAAGGCGCTCCTTGGCAGTGACATCGATCGACATGACCTTGAACGGAATTACCCTTATTAGTAGAAACATATGTATTAACAATAAATATTTTATGTCCCCCAGCCGCATCTGTCTGTCTGCATGTTCGCCATAAACACGGAAACTACTTAACGGATTTTCATCATTTGCAACATAGAGAGAGGTGGGCAATAAATAATAAATAAATAAATACCCCTGGACAAATCACACAAATTGAATCTAACCCTAAGGTAAGCAAATTATATGCTTGTGTTATGGGTGTTAGTCAACGACACTTTTACATATAAATACTTAAATAGATAGCAGAATAAATTTAATAAACACCCAGGCCGGGAAATGCAGACATCTAAATGTTCATCACACAAATGCCTGCCCCCGTCGGGAATCGAACCCGAGCCTCGCGGTTGGT
>DVZK01000630.1:0-11308 GCA_018236665.1 Calephelis perditalis | reverse complement strand
GTACTCTATATGAGGCCGAATTTGCGCTTTTTATAACTATACAAGTTATACATAACATATCACATACATACATAAACTTTGTGTAAGCGATGAGTCGGCATGAAATACTGTCTCGCTTTACTGAGCGCAACCAAGTTTTTTAGAGGCTATTTTAGCCTTCTCCTCCAGATGACCATGAAACTGAACATCACTCGAAATGTCAATGCCAGTTAGGGAAACGCTCTCAAATCGAGGAAATGCAAGAAAGGGAATCTTTGATAGAGTGTTGTGCAGCAACTTGCTTAAGAAAAGATCCACTGCCTTAATAAAATAATGAAGTGCTAATGAAAGCAGGGAAACTTGCAAAATAGGCTAAACAACAATACTAATACATAACATTTATGACCATCTATCTACCATGACCATGGCTCTATAGAACATGGCTGTCTCTAACCATCACATGGAAAGCCGTGTGTCTTATCTCACTAAAAATCGAGTCAGTTTTTTTCACTTACACAGGTTGTATTTGACACCGTAACGAAAACTTCTGTGGTGGTTTAGATACATATCAGACTTTAAAATTTCTGTTACAGTTTTTGTCGGAAACAAGTTGTTAAATATTTAGCAGTATTTCAGCCCGCAATGTATAGCGAACAAAGCATATGTATTAAGCCGCGCGTTGCGAGCTGTAAGTGCCAACCTAATATGCTGTTTTATTACATTGCTGTTTTTAGTAAAAATGTGTTATTTATTTGATATTAAATAAAAATCGAGTTGAGTTTGACAGTGTTAAAGAAATAATAGTGAAATTAATAAAAAAATACAATTTTTTTGAAAAATAAATGAAATTTCCGACACAAAGTTCCAACTACATATGCATGTCTATCTTAAATAGAATATAATATGGTTTCATTTTTCGTTACGCTGTGATTTACACGGTGTATTATTGAGTCTCTTGTCACATCCAGTTTCTTTTTAAGTCTAAGTTCTTAGGGCTCTTTTAGCTCATACTTTACTTTGAAAGATATCACTGTCTTTTGTTTATGATAAAATTATGCTTGTCTATAATGTTGTAGATATTTGCAACGTACTGACTGTTACATTGAGATATAGATCACGCTTAGGCTTCTGCCTAAATTTTTTTTCTATTATTACGTCGTATTATTAAAAAGTGTGTTTTTTTTATCTGACTGACTGACTTACTGCGGCGTGAACAGAGGTTAGAAGATATATACTGATATATCTTCTTGTAACTTTGGTATATCCGGAAAACAAACAAAACGAAAAGAGTATGTGACATTTGAATTATGGGCAAATATGGTTTTACATATAATTTTGATAATGTTTTTTTTTGTGATTAGAGAGTGAATAACAGGTGTCTCTCTCGAAGAAAATTTTGAATAGAGAAAAATACCTTAGATCTAAATGCCTATTAGAGAAAAAGCGTCAAACTCTTTAACCAAAAAAAGCATATAACGCCTTAAGACTCTATAGACTTTACTGGTGCGTTACTATCTTACATAATTATTATTCCATATATTCACTTAGCTGAATGTTATTTAAATATCTATATGATTATGAAAAGCATAGGTACCCGTTAAAATTGCAAAGAAAATAGGGAAAAAATGATGGTATAATACACATATTACTGTTTGTAGGCGTTAATATCAAGCAAGGGATACGAAGTTCGCCAAGTCGGCTAGTATCTTTTAATATATCAAAATTAATACTTATTTCCCTTGGTCATCACGTGTGAATGGATGGACATATTTTGCAAATTCTTATTTTGTATTGGTAATCGTCGAGAGATATTTGAATCTTTAATTATAAGGGAAAATGAAAATTTAGAGGAACATTATAAAATTTAGAAATTCAATATTCATAGCTAAGACAGGGCAACGTTTGACCGGTCAGCTAGTTGGTAATGATAACGGTCTCTAAATTTAGTTATAGAATTTTGCAGCACCACTAATTACCACTTAATCTTATAATATAAAAATTAATTGCTAAATGTGTTTGTAAGCGCATATCTTCCTAACGATTGAACAGATTTGGATAATTATTTTTTGGTGTGTTAGTTATTGTCAGAAGACGGCTCTTCTGAATAGAAAAAACCTGGAAAGTTGTAGGGAAACTGGGAAAAAATACTTTATTTTTCCCTATACAAACTGAACGTGTAAAACAAAGTTCGCCGAAACTGCTAGTTTCAAATAAAATGAAAATACTAACTAGATATAGCCGCCACGCCTTGCACCAAAAACGCAGTAAATTTCACTTTGTCCTCTGCCATTATTTTCACTAACGTCTGAGCTCTCTCCGATTCAACAATAAACTCTATATCAGGAGTCTGTTATTTAACAACTATGCTTTATTGTCCTGGATTAGATATCTTATAGGCTTAACACAATAAAAATATTCATGACTATGTTCTTATGTTTAATTACTTGTATTAAAAATATCGTAGTATGTTTATTAAATGGTTCTGTAGGCGCAACTAAATTTGAAACTTTTATTTTCATAAATAAAAGGACAGGACATTTTCTCGTTTGTATTTTTGTTATTTTTTTGTTGAAATTTACAATTTACACATCCCAAATTAGGGAAAACGTTTGTGCTATGTATGTTAGTCAACGAAACAAATACATAAAACACTTAAATGATTATCGAAATCAATGTAGTGAGCATTCAGAAGTATCTACTTTCTCCCAAATGGCCGCCTGCCTGTTAGAAAATGAAGTTGAACCTTAGTCTGAGGTTGATATATTTATCCCAACTAACGAAGTCAATGGGTAACAGTGGAAGTGATCTGATGGTTTTGTCCCTTGATCAAACCTTAGTTGTTTTATAAAACATTTTTCAGCGAGTATTTCCAAGTCCAGTAAAAACAAAATTCGGAGTGTTAAATATAAATCTTGACTTCGTAGACCAAAAAAATCCTGATCTACTAAACGACCGTTACTTACAAGATTTACACTAATGGATACACATGTAATAGAGACTGAGCAAAGGGGTAATGATACTACCGGTCTCCCCATTCGAGGGATGGCCCTGTAATCTAATGTACCAAAGTGCAATTGGGAGCGAGAATAGATTTTATCTTACTGTCTATCTTAGCCTCGGGTCTTTACTTACTAATAATAACAAAATATTAGCTTGACTTTCTCAAGATGTTACACTTATTTTCTGGTTGAGGTTTAAATGTCTTTGTTTGGTTAGTATCATATCTATCATTTTTATCAGTGTTACTTGCTTTTGATATTGCCTTTAACATTTTTATTCTAATTTTTATACTGCCAAACAAGATGTCATATCATGGAATGGTTCGTGTGAAGCCAGGATGCATTCCCACGAAAGTCGAATACAAAACAAATAAAAAAATCATACATCTAATAATATCGATTTCTACTATCGAGCGAAAATCTTGTAGAAGAGACAGAAGATAAAAACATTTGCAAAAAAAATCATAGGAAGCTGAGGTATTATACTTAGCCAGATCATCAACAACGCAGTAACTTTCAGCTTGGTTGCCATCTTTTTAAACATTCTATTGACTAACTAATCGGTTTTTACAGTGCAGCATTGCATTAAGTTTCAAAGTCGAGGGCAAATTGAGCTATCCAAAAATATTCCAATAGGGGAGCGTTATACGTCCCTTCCTTGTAAAATTAGATAAATAATTATATCTAAAAGAAATTGACTTATGGCTTTCAATATGGTATTTTTATCTGGTATTATCTGTCTGGTAACGGAAGAACAAAAGCCTCCACAGCAAGCCAAGCTCTATCTAGGTCACACTTAACAACTATACCTTGTTTCAGGTACTCCAAATGGTCTTGTAAAATATATTTTACCAGAGTATAGAGGATCAGTATGATCAGATACTTGCTTAATTATAACCTACGATATTGTAAAAAGTTTACTACAGGTATGTCTTTGAGGCAGGCAGATATGAAAGTGTTCCAAAAAAAGCTGGTGCAATCACCAATAATGTCTCTTCTGGAGGCAAACTCACAAATGCGGGTGCTAAGCTGACCAAAAAAATATCCAGCTCGATATGTATTAACATATTAAAATAATATCGAAACTCATATAAGAAGTATCGAAAAACAATTTGAACTAGTGGTCACCCAGTGGTCAAAATTCGACCACAATAAATTTTGCTAAAGTTATTCAATATAAATTATTAAAGTATAATGTTGAAATATTATTGACGTTTAATTGTTCATTATATTTTTGATAAGAACAGCATATTCATCAATCAAGACCAACCACTTTTCGAAACTTATAAGTGAGCCAAATTTCATATTCCCCCGTCATCGCAATTTTCGTAAAAAGGGACCAAAATTTTTGCTTCATGTACCTATTAATATTATGATACTACTTAAATAATATCGGCACAAACGTCTATAACGAGTCCTTAATAACGAGGTGCATAGAACAATAACGTACGCCTAGCATTATGGAAAGGCTACCGGAGAAGATATGGTCACTATTGAGTAGATTTATCAAATTTGGTGGTTCTGCCATCCGGATCTCAATTTAGGTCTCTCGAAGACTAGAAACGTGAGATTGTATGTGGTTTAACGCTCGTTAATCGCATTCGCAACAGCGAGGTTAGAGAGAAAATGGGATTGAAAGTAAGTGATTCCTCGTTAATTCAGAGGTCATGTAAAAAGAATATCAGAAAAAAAATAGCAAAACAAATATTTATTTTCAATTAGAAACAAGGAACGCTATAGTTTGTTCTTTTGTAATATCAGAGATTAGTAAATCTATTATCTTTACTAAATATATAACTGAAGTTGCATTCTTAAGCCAACGTTAATAACTAAAAAAACTAAATTCTACCATAATTATTATGGTAGAATTTAGTTCTGATGTTCTAGTTTAGATAATAGGGTGGTCAGGTAAACTATGTAAGAGTCTAAACACTAGCCATCAACTCAAAATTAACAGCTCACCTTTATAACCACTAGCAGATCCGGCGAACTTGTTACGCTTGACAGTCAACAGACAAACTATTGTTTGTCTAGGAAAATTAAAGTGTTGTTTATTACTGTCTTTCTAAATCTTATTTTAAGTTAAGAAAAGTTTAATACCTAATTGAGTACCCATTCAAATTGTAACCTTTATTAGTAGGGGTTTTGTTATCGGATCTTTATGCACGTTTAAGCCAAAGTTTGTGAAATTATCTTAAACAGAAACATTTTCACATCCATGATAATAGTACGGTTAGAATTTGTAATAAAGCTCAAAAGCCACCTTAATACACCTTTATCTCATTGAAACATTCTGGGGGCAAGGAAAGAGGACTTAAAACTTGTCTTCTTTGTTTTTCATAAGCAGAACATGCATAATGGCAGCAATTTAACTGTTCAGCGGTCAAAATAGGAATTAAGCCAATATTTCGTGAAACTTCTTTCTGCTGTTAGTTTTTAAAGGGTTGAGCACCGAAAATGAATTCCCCACAACTGCATGATATTTTTTATTGAAGTGAAACTTCTTGACGTATGAGAGAAATTAGCTGTTACATTTATCTGTATGTGTTCGCCGAATTTCATGCTTCGTTCCTCGTGATGTTTGTTTCGCCAACCAGTATATCTTGAAACCAACAAAGAGCGAGGTTACGAGGCTATAAATATATAACGTTTTCTTTGACTCTCTTTCTATTACTCTCCACAATAATGATGCCATAAAGATTTCACTTTCTACGCGTGTATACTAGACAGCATTTGTTTTTATTATAACTATTTTCAACGTGAAATTCTCAATCAGAAACACCACACCAGCGACACTGTTGCCTGAAGAGGAGAATTGATAGCACTGTATCAAATATTCTACTAATTAGATGAGAGTTGAAAAAACGTGTCAGACGTGCCCAGTAAGACCGCAAAAACCCGACCCCAGTTATTTTTGATACCACGTGGCGATTTCATAACTCTTTTCTTAAAGACATCTCATATTTCCTAGAAAGTTAAATTTTATCATAATCCTACAGCGATTATCTAAATTTTCATAACAATGTGTAAATTTTCATGAAGTTGACTACATCAGCAACGATGATAAAATTTGTATGGGATGACCACAATCATTAGCTACCTTAATTAATAAAAAAGAACAACAGAAATCTGCTTATTGTTGGCTGAATAACTGCGTAACAAACATAAAAAAACATACAGTCAAATTGAGATTCACCTCCTATACTTCGAGTCGCTTGGGTTGACCGCGACGCAAAGGTAAGTTAAATACTTTTATTTGCGTCGCGGTTAAAATTAATTATATTTATATATATAAAATTAATTATATCATTAATCGAAATTTCTATTTGCTCAATAATGCTCAAATGCTAATTAATTCATTATAACTCGTTGTACTATTTCACGTACTGGTCCTCTGATGTCATTGTCATTTACAATAACGCCTTCAGCTATTAAACATTTATACATTCTATTGGATGCAACCGCTTAATTAACAAACGACACACATACAGGACATAGGTTCTCAAACTTTAAAGAATAATAATAGAATCATTTAAGTGCAGTGAAACTGCAACAAAACGACTCTAACTTTATTACTACGTCGCGATTTAATATTTTTTCAAAAGCTACCTCATGATTCACAAAGAAGAACCACCACAAGTTACCCTATATAAAAAAAACAGTCGAATTTATTACCTTCCCTTTTTGAGTCGGCCAAAAACCAACAAATTTTCTTTAAATGCGGCTAGTGATTTACTCAGTATTCTTATGTTGTAGAATACATTATTCATTCATTGCGCTATCGTACACAAACATGACAACACGAACATTCCCGCAAGCGCCCTGTGCCGTTTTACAAATTTTCGATCAGGTCACGTGTCGAAAAAAAAGTGCGTAACGCCGCTAAAGAAGTTTTTACTTCAAAAATGTATTTGGAAAACAATGTTTTTTTTTTAAATTCACTGTTTATTTACATCAAATTTACTTAGATGTAGAAGAAAATAAATTCCAAGATATACAAGCGGAGGCTTTTGGAAGATTGTAATAATATTTAACTTGTTACAAAGTTTAATTATCAAGATTCTGCGAAATTATAACATGATATCGTTAACGCTAACTCGTGTTTAAATTTGGTTTAAAATAATTAAGTCGCCATAAGTTACGAAACACTTTACTCTTTTTATGGCATAAGACATCGAACAAGCACACGGCTAATGACAACAGATAACCATGACCTGCAGACACCATTGATGTTACAGTTGCGGCGCTATCTTGTGTCCAGGTTGTTAGGGCTATTGTGCAAATCAGCCTACCGACTGCCATATCCTCCGGACCCGAACATGATAGTGTCAATATGGTAGCAGGAATAGGTAAAGCAGAGGTCAACTACTCAGCCAAGTTTCAGCAGACCACCCATCACCCGTGTCACATACACTTGCCTCTTTTGAGCTGCTTGGCAAGAAGTCAGATACAATATTTTACACAGAGGACAGGATTATTATTATTATGTTTTTTAGCATCAAAACTCATCTGCTTGCTTTCTATCTAATATTGCAAAAATACAAAGTAAATTACTTTTGTTTGCTATCCAGAGAGAATATATCTATGTTTGAGCATCCTAGCTCTGCAGTTCTATATCTATAGTTTACTTTGTGGGTCTGCACCAGATTTAGGTTCTTGGAAGAAAAATGTTACAAAAATATATTTTGAGAAACACTGCTATGCCCAAGTATCGAATTATATTGCAAGTGGTCTAGATTAGTATCGCGAAGATCTTCCTATAAGATTAACGTTTACGACAGGGTAATACAATACCCTAACATTTGCATTAACCAATTGCAAACAAGAGTTATGTATTTAGGTTTTGGATGGTAGTTAGAAGTGGTAATTTTTAAATCAGAATGGACCCAATTTATTAACACTGCTCAATTGTTGCGTTTGAAATTACTTTAGTGTTTGCTGCTATCGTATTTCGATGTTAGATGGTAGTTTAGTAGTAAAACATTTTTATAAGATGCTTAACATCTCAACTCTCAACTCGGCGGCACATCCTTTCTACCGTTTATATCTATTTATTTATTTTTTATTCTGGTGATATTGGAAGGCAAACAAGGAAATGGATTTCCCGATGGTAAGAAATTCAAGATGCCTAGAGATACCAAAGGTGGTAATGATACATTTCCAACCTGAACCTTATTGGGCCTCGAGCAAAATTAAATTTGCCGGCAACATCATCCTGCGAAATGGAACAAATCAACGCAAAGCACTGACGTTATGGCCACAGGAAGAGGTAAGGCGGTGGTACCAATTCAGGCAAATCGCTGCAAAACTCTACCACTTAGCTGTCACGATGTTACGACGGTAAGCCCATGCTCGCCTTGTACGAGCTGCCTGGCAGAAAGGCACATGGTCTATTCTCCTAAAAACCCGGACCAACACGAGAAAATAAATGTATATACTATGTGTATAGTTTTTACTGTCGGAAAATCAGTTTTCTCGGTTCCCATCTAGCCTTAGAAAAATTGTTTCGTATGCAAAATCTTTGATATCACGTCTTTCAACTGCTTCAGTTTGAAAGATGTAAGGAAATCAAACTAGTTTATTTAAAATTTGGAATTTGTTAAATTCATCTACACGATGCGTGAAAATATTGTAAAAAAATGACATGAAGGGTTTATGGACCATCCGCGTTAGTTGGAAATAGGTTGTAATGAATTGTTATAGCAAGAAAGTGTCTTCTTACTTTTTTTATATCGTTCCCATCACTTTCAGTTAAGTATAAAGCGCGATAATAGAGATTCTAGATGGTTGTAAACACTGATTTGCCATAACTTCGAAGAAGCATATAATCCACGATTAGCCGAAAGTACTCATCGCACAATGAAACTCACCACAATAAACAACCCACTGTTCACTATCTAATCCCAGACAACGTTGTGTTTATTATAAAAATTAAAAAAACACGTTTTGCGTTGCGAAAAGCTAATGATAGTAGCAGAAATAACTGTTTTCTTTTGATATCTATCTGTTGCTAATGTAATCCATCTATCAACAAACTAAAACTAACTTTGCCTAAATCGCCGATATGTTAACAATATCAATTAGAAGCAATGAACATAAACACAAAAAGCACATGGCTGACATAAACCCAGCTCAACTGGAGGCAGTTGTAAATGTTACGAATAGTTATGTAAACATTTATCGAATATCGATATCGATAACATAAACTCTGTTATGTTTTTTAATATTTAAACAAAACTGACAAATACAAAATAACTGAAGTCAAAGTGATAATATTTATAGCACGATCTGCTATTACAAGCGTACAATTTTTACCTTTGAGGTCGTTTAAAAATGACTTTGAGAGTTTTAAATTTCTTTCTTAAAGTCACATTTACTAGTCTGTAAGATGTGTGTCCCAGCCCCCGCTAATTTCGCATATAAATATATATGATGTAGATCTTATTAAAAGTTTTAAAGAAATTTGTTTTAAACGAAGTATAGTCAGCAATTTTTAGGCCTAACACATTTTCAACACAAATATATGTTGTTTTCATTACATTCGTCTTGTGAATTCTATGAAACACAAAGTTAATTTGGTGGTATAAAATAGTGGTGTTATGCCTTCTAAACAAATACTCGTATTAGTTGCTTTTCACAATATACGAAGGAAAGTCCGACTTGAACTTGAATTTAACCTTTTGTTTGAATTTATTATATATTTCAATTTATTTAATTGTTGTACAAGTATAATTTCATTCTGTTATTTTGATATCTTACAATTTTGTAGCTGTTACTTTTCATAAACAAGTAAAAGGTGTAACAAATAAAAAGTTTTCATACTTTTGTTTTGGTTTGCTTGTTTATCTTAGCGTAAATACTTTTTGTAAATACATAGGTTTAACATTATGTTGATTCACACGATATTATCGACTAATGTAACCACTTGCAAGCCATTGGAATGAATATATTAATAACTAGCTTATGGAAGCTGCCTTTCAATATACACAACTACATTTACATCTACTTGCAACTTCTGGAATGTAATACAAAAAGCTGACATCTATATCTATGTTTTGAAGTCATCAATATAAAACATATCGATATCGATACCTTTATCTGCGTACAACACTTGATACGACATATAAACGGAACGAATAAAAGGGGTTATGTTTACGTTATCCGATAAATCGAAGCACTTGGGGATACATGTTTGGAATTTAAACTAACTAATAATGTTTTTATAAGGCTTATAAAAGTAATCTTATGAGCTGTTATATTTGCTACTGTGTCCCTACCATTAAAGTTTATGCCCTTTAAAATTTTGTCTTGGGTTTCCTTCGAGCCCTTATGTCCTTATTTTTAAACTTCATCGCGAAATATAGGTAGCCACAATTTAAATATGTAACAGCACTGAAACTACCCCCTAACGTTCTTAACGGCACATTCATAGTTTACAGAAACATGAGCATCGATAGAGTCCTTTCAATCTTTTCAATTCAAAATCAAAATTTTCATTTAAAAATTGTCGAATCATCGATGTGCGTGTTTATGTGTGTTGTTTCGAACGCTTGTAGGTAGTTTCCTATTTATACTGTGATTTTCTTTTCTATAACGTTGGAAGATAAATGGTGAGATCAATTTACTTACGTGACTCGTAACTCGTTAGTATCATTTTTTTCTTTAGACTTTTTTGGCTTTTTTCTTCATTCGTTATTTAGTGTGCACTTTATAAAATATTCCGTATTTTTTTGAAGTCATAAGTTTTGTAGTTTAGAAAATACAGTCATAACAACACTTCGTAAAATATGTCAAATCCGGAGTATAGAGAAACATTTTCATGTACATATCTTGTTACACATACATAAATATCTTATACCAAGTACCCAATGCAAAATAGGCAGAGAAAATGTAGCGCCAAGCGAACAAAGTTTGCCAGGTCGGTTTGTTATGTAAAAGAGGAAAGAGTGACTGACTGACACATTCACCAATATACAGGTACATGCTGTTATTATTTTAACGCCATATTTAATTTCTAAACGTTTCAACTATTGTATGGTTATTCTTTTAGTTGTAGCTAAGGTTGTGGGTACATGGGCAGACCTAGTAGCTAAATACAAACAATGCCGATATTTTTGGTGTCATTAGTTAACTTAACGTGCATATTTACGTAGACGTCAATAGTGCAGGAACATTTGAAATTTCCAGCAAAAAGAGGAAATGGAAGTATGAAAATATACACCGCATCTTATTCTTTATGTAGTTATCGCATTGAAACTTTTCAAAAACACATGTTTCCAAGTTTGGCTGAAAGTAGTAACACAAGGAGATAAGTACGCCATTGTATAAAA
>DVZK01000629.1:0-11314 GCA_018236665.1 Calephelis perditalis | reverse complement strand
GAGGAGGCCTTTGTCGAAGGACAAGCTGTTGAGAAGGAACTGTTTGCCGATGTTAACTAACACATTAAATTTGTATAGTTTTATAGATTAGGCTTAAGAATACTATGTACCTACTTGTAAACATTTAAACAGCAATAAAGGCTTATTTTAATTTATTTGTTTGTATAGTAACTGCTCCGGTGAACTTAGTTTTACCCGTACAGTTTGCATAGAAAAATTGAAATTTTGATTTTCCTCGTTTCCACGCAGTCGAATGGGTTAAAAAGATGTCCGTCTTCTGGTTCTAAATAAGAAACAACATAGTGAGTTGTAAATAGTATAAATAAAAGGACATTTTATTAAAAATATTGATTTGTATTAGTGGTAATTCCATATGTTTGTTATTGTTTTAAAGTTATTTAGTTCGCCAGCAAGAATCTTTCGATTTTGGGGTAAAAACTATAGGTACTTAGTTTTTACCCCAAAATCTAAAAGTTGGATAAAATGTTTATGAAGTTGTGACACGTTATTTTGTGTAAGTTTCAATTACAAATTAGTAGCTTCAGGATGCAGCTACGCCTGCTTGCCAAATTACCTGTAATTTCTGATGTATCTGATATAGGTATAATTATCTAATTTCTTAGCTATTAGCATCAAGTTAAAAAAAAGTGGTAAAGGGTAACAAACATTTATTCGTCTATTGTTCCTCAAAAATTTCCCCACGTAGATTATACTAGGTATATTAAAAACGCGAAAGTTGAGTTAGTAGGTATACTTACTTATACCCCGTTTTCACTTACAAATGGCTGAAATTATTTCTGTAAACATTAGATTGAACTTGGGAGCATTTTGGATATAGGCTACTTATTATCCAAAAATCTCAATTAACTTGAAAACGCGGACGAAGCCGCTCGTAACAGCTAGTCGTTTATAAAGATGCCAACAGTGACGAACTTATTGCCACTTCCCTGTTTGGACCATCTGGAAACCTTGTTTTCCTTCGAATTCCATAAAAAGATATAAAAATATTAATAATGCAAGTAATTATTATTGTTACGCGGCTGGGCGCGCAGTTTGTAGGTAAACTGGTAAGTCCCAAGGCTGTCCGTGCCGCTGAGTGCTCATACCTTCGTAATTACTCAAGCCCTGGCTAATTATCTCACAATGAAACAGCAGGCACCATTAAATAATTATTTTTCTTATTTTACATGAGTCTAAATTATAAAGAACTCATTGAAATGGTTAATATCTTAAACAACAGTATATACCTAAGTGGTATCTAGGTGGTATACCTACTTCGTAATTTTTTTATTTATTTGGAATACTAACAGATAAACTATAATGTTTTAGCTGTTAAGCCTAAAATTAGATTTTCAGCCAATTACACGTCATACTCTTGTTACATAACATTGTTTGTAGGTATGTTATTATCAGACAATGTTTAGATGTTTATCCAGTTTTTTATGTTTTAAGGCTCTAATTTATTTTATGCAAGACAGGATTTTTTTATGTTATAAAAAACCGTTGGTCCGGGTCCTCTGTGTAGAATAGACCACCTCTTTGTTCACAGTTCCTACGAAGCGATCAAAACTTAAATATGTCATTAGGTACTGGTGGTAGAGTGGCAATTCACCCAGATAGAGATCTACTGCCTTTCGAATCCTTGACGCTATAATGACAGTGTCATTTTCCGGTCCGGAGAGTAGGATACTCGTAGCTTGTAGACTTCATTAGAAGCGCCGCTTGTTTGTTCGATTTATTTTTGCCAAAATTGAAAGACCAAAATTTAAAAAACTCTCAAAGTATGTTCTTAAACTTTATACAAGTGAATACAATACAATAAAATTCAGTACAGAATTTTATTGTATTGTATTCACTTGTCTAAAGTTTTAATAAGTAGGTATGTTGTTATCTATGTAGATATAATTGATTAATTACTAGGTGGTACAGTTTTGCAGCGACTTACCCGGATTGGTATCACAGCCTTACCTATTCCTGCCGCCATAACATCAGGGTTGCCGTTGACGTATTCCGGTTCGGAGGCCAAGTTAGCCGGTAAACTCAGGCCCAACATTCCGGTCTCAGGTTGGCATCGCACCATTACCGTATGTGGCGTCTCTTATAAATTATAAATAAAAATAAATAATTAAACAGTAGTCAAACTAAATCTGTATCTGAAATATTTTTATAAACGACAATTGCTACGCATTACCTAAAAAGGGGGTGATTTATATTTTTGTACGTTTGTCTGTCTATAATTCACTTACAAACTACTAAGCGGATTTTTACCAAATTTTGTGTAGGAGTAGCTTTTAGCCCTGGTCAGCATTTAGGATACTGTTTACTGTGGAAAAATATTACGTTTCCATCACTGATCAAGAAAAGTCACTTCAAAGCGTGTAAGAAGTCGCATGCAACGGCTAGTGTAAGTATAATTATTTACAGATAAAACTTTAAAATGTTACTCCCGTAGCCTTCACAGTACAATTTAGTTAGTTGAATATTAAAATATTTGAGATCACGTAGTACTTTACGAATGTTTATTGTACCTACCGGTTTGTTACCGGGGCTAATTGGTTATGACTTGTATTTTTATATCTAATTATTGATAATAGCCTAAAATATATGATTTCCAACTGTATTGTTCATTAGATGATATTTTTTATCTAGAGTCTTTCCTTTCTCAGTATCCTAATAAAAGATATCCATGTGAAATATAACGTTATTAAACTAACTTTTAAGGATAAAGTGTTAAAGAAAATGAAGTTCGAATTTCGTCAAGCGCATCTCGCTTTGCTTTATTAAGTAGCCAAGAGAGTCCTGAGGGTGTAAATATTCATAACTGAAAACCGCATCAAAATCGAACCAAGTAGTTGATGATAAACGGAAACCTTGGTTTGTACGAACAAATTTTTACTGCAACGTTGAGTTGTTACAACAACACATTTCTAAGAACATGAACCAATAAAATCAAAACCTGTCACTAAAAACCGCATCAAAATCGGACAAGAAGCAGTAGTGGTAACATGGTTGGTACAAACAAATGTTTGCTGCAGCGCTCCTAGGTGAGTTGCTTCCATAACATCTATCGTATCGAAAATCAATCGAAATCCAAAACTGTAAACGGCAGTAAAATAATTAGACCAATGGTTTTGGAGATAAATGGTAACATTGGTCACGTGGCTACCACACAGTCACGCGATCGTCACGGTACCGTCACTAAAGCGTCATCACTCTATCACGACGTCGTCATCAGTACCGTCATTATCACAACATAGTCACAACCCCTTCACGACATAAGCAGCAACAACGGCACATCGTCATGATCCTGTCACGATATAGTTACGACATTGTCACATTTCCATCACGATACCTTCACCAACAGCCTGGCTGTCATGGTCCTGTTACGACTCTATCATGACACAGTTAAGACGCAATCACGTCATGAGCTCATCACTACTCCGTCGCGACACCGTGATCATGACACTATATCTATTGTAACCAGCACCATCATCATAACGTCGTGTCGATTCCATCACGAAACTAATACCATATCTTAATTAACACTGACACTGTTACTACATCATTATGACACCGACACTGTCACGACGTCGTCTTCACTGTCATTATCACGACATAGTCACTATATCATTAATGAACCCGTCACCGTCGAAATATCGTCACTGACATCATCACTGTAGTGGTATATCGCGACATCGTGACGACATCGTCACGATCTCGACATGGTCACCGTCACCGACATAGTCACCATTCACTAGCCGACCCGATGAACTTCATGTTGCTTGACTTTAACTATGACTAATATTTTGTGTGGATTAAAACATTGTTTTTCCTGTCTTCCCAACAACTTCCCAGTTTCTCTTTTGATAGAAACCTTCTTCTAATAATAAATAACATAAAAAAAAAGAATTAGGAAAATTGGTCCATTGGTTCATGCGTGATACGATGACCACACGAAATGGAGATTCATTTTACATTACAGTACCCTTTGTCGATGTTAATTACATTTTGAAGTAAATTCAGAATAACATATTCCTTTGTTTTTGCCTGTCATTTAAAAACTATGTTGAACAGATTTATGTTCACCCTCTACTTAGGTCGTCCTAGCAATTTAACCCCGCACACGATTTCACCCATGTTCGAACTTGGAGGTTGCATTGAACATGTCTACACACTTACCAAAATTCTTTGGGACTGATCAACTTATTATTAATTGACTACCTATACAAGTTATCGTCAAACAAACTTGTATGTTTGACCGCAACCTCATCTTAAACACAAAGACCTTCAGTCGCTACGCTCGCTCGGTCAATGATAATTTTAGGTTTATTGTTAACACTTTATTTTAAACTTTGAACGGTAAGAAAGAAATACAACAAAATTTCTTATGAACCAAATTAGGAAAAAAAAGTAAAAAAAAAGTATCTTTACGCCCATATCCCCGAAGAGGTAGGCAGAGCCACAACCAGGGCATCCACGACTAGCCGAAGATACTAAGTCCCATAATGGGACAGGTGGCAAGCCTTTCGCCAACCGGGCACGTTTCCAATCCCGACCAACATTTTTTTTTACCAAATTAGGACATGCTGGTTAACTCTGGTTTTTTCGGCCTCCATTCAGGCCGGTCTCAGACTTTATCTCATGGCGCATAACAATTATGCTTACCTACTATACCATACCTAATTATAGGTACTTATGTTCACTACAAGCCTCTTTCAGGATAGGCAGAGAGTATAAGAGTGCCACATCTCACGATCCTTGCAGACATGTCTGGCTTCTTCATATTCATTATCCTCTTTATACTAGCATTTATACAGATGAACAAAATTGGAGTGTCTGTTTGAAATACTAAAATATTACCGATCAAGTAACCTCTTTTTACTACATCCTATATATTATACTGAGTACTTACATAAATATAGCACATTTTTTTAATGTTAGTCTCTGTGTTTGTACCGGCTAGGCTCTGAAACGGCGTGACCGATGTCGACAGGACGTTAACTGGCAGCTAGCTGATGTAATATCTTATGCTACTTTCATATATAAAATGACTTTTTTGTTTAATTCCACGCGGACGTTGTAAACGGAAACTTAGATATTGTATTTGTAAGTAAAACTTTAGACGATAAGTAAGCAGTTTGTATTTTAAAACAATGAAAATGAAGTAAGTACACGACACTGCCAAAGATGTAGTCAGAGTTATACCAAAAATTACCAAAAAGTAGGTAGGTACTATTAAGTTCCACAATGTCTCAAAAGGCAAATCCACCGCGAACCAGGCACTTATTTAATCCTGGGCAACGTTGTTTTCATTAAATTGAAACACTCTTTCAAATCGGGAATCAAACCAGGAACCATAAGTATTCAACATCAACATCGGACCACTAGACCACATATTATTATTAGGTTCAAACAATAAACAAATAAATAAAATGAATATTGCTCCATGAATTAAATGTTGTCTTAGACCCATCAGTTATTTTTATGCATTGAGTATAAAAAATATTGGTGCGCGGCATTTAATTATGATGCTGCGTATCTTACTCCCAATTTCTACTGTTGTATGTCCACTTTCATCCAAACTCTACTCTGCAGATGTCTGATAAATTTACTGAATCGGAAAACATTTTAACAAACTTAAGCGTTTTCTACTCGTAAACAAGCTTTGCATTAGGTTTATATTTGATATCTTCTCGCTCACATCCCCGAAGGCATAGGCAGAGTACAACTAGGGCACCCGTGACAAGCCGAAGATACTAAATCTCACAATGATAAGTGGCAACATTATCGTCAACCGGACACATACCCGAACCCGAGCAATGTCACTTTATTAGAAACTCAAAGAGATCAAACCCGGGACCTCAAGAAGTAAATTCCGACGCTGGACCGCTAGACCACAGAGGCGATTGTTTGCATTTTGGACTGTGTAAAAATAACTGAGTTCTTTTATGACATTGAAAGGCAAACAAGTAGACAGATTTCCTAATGGATGAATTCATCCGCTTGGAGTCACTTAGGTGTCTCTACCAAGGGTGGCAAAATGATTCCGGTATGTCTGGCCTCGAACAAAAGTAAGTTTATGGGCTACCTTATCCTCAAACGCAAGGCAAGCGCACGCAAGCTCACGCTATGGAGGCAGGAACAGGCAAGGCGGCTGTACCAATCCGGGTGAGTCGCCGCGAAACTCTACCGCTTAGTCAGATGTCTGGTGTTGGTGACGATAAGTCTGCTTCGCCTTTTACGAGCTTCCTGGCAGGAAGGGATGCCCCGACCAACACGAGGTAAACCCTTAAGACATAAGCAGCCAATCCGAATCTCCGTGTTCTATATCTTCTTGATAGTATCGTGCAAGATACACGTATGTCTTGCTATATCTTTGAAATAAAGTGAAAGTGAAAGCTTTGTGAAGTGTTATAAATAAAATAAAAATCCAAATCGAAATACTAAAATCCTAGATGGACTTTCTTTTCCTATAACGTTCCAAAAATATAATTATTTCCATCTTTCTTTGACGTGCTAAACCATGTGTTTGTGGAACTCTTTGCCAACTCAAATTAAAAAGCTAACATAATCGGATCGTTTAGGATTTTATTAAAAATGGATTTTTAAAACTCCCATCGAGTATAAAAGCTAGAGTCAGAATCTCCTTAACCTCATGATATGTTTCTTTTTCAGATCGTACATTATGTTTTCTTATTTTCATTAACATTTTTATTAGTAATATATTTTTTTCAAGTAGATATTATATATTTAGTATATATTAAGCATACGTTTATTTAAAATATGTTAATTACTCTACTATAGTTCTAAATATATAAGTTATCTCTTTTACCATAAGGTTGTCTTGCAGATATCGCTTCGAAGCGATGTGATCTCTTTTGTGTGCCCTAAACTAATTATTATGTTAAAAGTGTGTATATTGTATTTGTTAGTTTATAAAAATACGCACCCATTCATACACTTAAATTTGTGACAGATTCAAAAGACATGAGATTTTGATGTTGATGTCTTTTAATTTCGGTTAAGTAGATTAGGCACCACTGATAATCATTCAAAAATAGGTCCAGTTAGTAGGTATCACATGTAAGACTTATTATCTTCGGCAAGTCGTAGGTGCCTTGGTTGTGTATCTGCCAAACCCTTCGGGGATATGTGCGTGAGGATACTTTAGAGTAGAGTCAAGCTACTAGCCCCACATCACGTTGCACATACTATCTACTGATAATATTTGACAGTGCGCGTCATAATATGGCCTCGTGTTGGCTACATTTTACATAAAAATGTTTTGGCAGGACTGCATATTATATTGTGATATAGCTTTGTAACGAAAATATTGTAACACACAAAATCAATCAATCATCAAGGTGGATTATATATAATGTTTCTGGACGTATTTCAGAGGACGTATTTCAGAGAATTTATTTTTTCTGCATATGTGCTTAATATCATCATCATCATCATCAGCCACGTCCACGTCCACTGCTGGACAAAGGCCTCCCTCAAAGAGCGCCACAAGTCACGGTCACCAGCCGCTTGTATCCAGTGACTCCCCGCGACTTTGACCAGATCATTAGTCCACCACAGTGGTTAATATAGGTAAGTATAATACAATAGTACGTAAAGTTTAAGGTAGCCACTACCCTGGATGCCAATTAATGTCATGAAATACACTAACATAGCAACTGGGAACAGTAAGTAATTGATGTAGGCCAATATACAATAAAATGTATTTCAAATGTACCGGATACCGCTTAGCTACATTAAGTACAAAATTTATGGCTTTACCGCAAATTGTTTTTCAAACAGAAACGTTTCTCATGAATACAGGTTATTGACATGGCGGCACACGCCGGACAGTACATATGTTTTGTGTAAACATGCCCATGTAATGTGTAAATTATCCACCATTGCAAAATTAAATAAAGAAACAAAAAAATGCGTGTAACACGCTTAATTCTGCCCCACCCGCCTCGAGTGGTTCAATACACACGTACCAGAGCGCACCCTAACCCTTCGCAATCAATTGAAACCCTCGACTATTCCAAGGTGCTGTCTCTGTCACACATTACACTCGCACTATCTCCCGTTCTTGTCTAAAGACCGATAAGAATTGTCAGAACGCTAAGAGTCACCTCGGGCTGTTACAACTTTTATGATAAAAATTTTCTATAAACCAAACAAACATTTACATCGAGTAATTCCCTCTGAAGATTTAACTATTAAGTAACAAGGTCGAAAATCAAATGGCAAATGTTTTTGTAATGGAAAATATGTTGTTAGATATTGAGATTAATGTGGAAATTTTACCGAGTGATGAAAGCCAGATAAGAGCGCGTTGACGCTTTGGGCGGGAAAATGGAAATTACGTTTAGCAATTTATTGCCGACGAGCCGTTTGATCAGAAATATGCTCTCTGCTATAATAGATATAAATTGATTTTATTTAATTTAATGCATATAAATCGTACGTTTAAAGCTTTATTATGTTTAAAACTTCATTTTGTTTCTAGATTAATCTGTTTTGACAGCAAAATCGAAACTGATTTCTAAGCAAATATGCTCTCTTGATGATTAAAGACGATGTTATACTTATTTAGATATTACTTTAGATAAAAACAGAATTATATTTTTATTTTGTTGTTTGTTTTTTATTACAGTGTTCACATTTTTCGGTTTATCACTCATTTACTCATCTCACATACTCTCATACTCTACATACTCATTTTTCCAACTTTAAAAATTTAATATTATAAAAGTATTTTCACAAAAATTCTTATCATGTCTTTGACCCCAGTTTATATAACTCGAAAGTCTAAGAATAAAGTCGCTATGTGATCAATGCAACCAATTACAGAAAACGAGGAAATGGCCGATCGATTGGAAGGAGTCCCTGTTCATCTCACTACATTACAAATGTCCGCCAAATTGTTGAACGAACAATTGCACGACGGCGCATGCAAGCAAAATTATGCTTTCAGTTAATAATAGTCGATTCAAAGCCTTTGTCCAGTACAAAATACCAAATAAGCAGACAGATTTTGTAAAAGGTCTCGGCATAAGAGATCAGATCATTAATGTGCAGCAAATGATTGAGAAATGCAGAGATTTCAATACACCTATTCTAATGCGCTTCATCGATTAGTGTAGATTATTTGGCTGCGTAAGATGCAGCAGGAAATGGGAGTGCGTATCCTTGAACTATTTTGGTCTATTAAATTGATAAAACTGCTAACCTGGACAAATACTGTAGTTGAAATTTCAAAACAAAATTCAAAATCATAATTAGGTACTGTTAGACAAAGACAGGAGCTATAAGTACTGGCTGAAGCCCTCGATCGATCTAGTTTCTAGCATTATTGTAGGTTTACTAGCAACGATCGATCATGAGCCTTATGAGTTATGTCTGATCATAAGTAAGACTTTTTATACAATGCAACAACATGCAAGCGCACGACTGTCCTAATAGTAAGAGACAACTGGCCTGTCTGTATGTCTTACAGGTCTGTGGCCGGGGTGCTATTGCACAAGTCTACATCTACCCTACCCTCCGGACAGGAACATGGCACTATCATTATGAAAACAGGAATAGTTATAATGACAGCGTCATGTTCCAGGCCGCTGGTAGAAGGTAGGGTCGATGGACCGCAAGGTAAGGTAGAAGACAGGTGAAAAGTTGGATCTCAACCCTGGTAAGTTGCGGCACAGGTGGAGATTGGCGATACTGACCTATTCAACGGATGCTCGCTTCTTAGGAGCTTCTAGGCCGGAAGGCAGATGTTTTATTCTACACAGGCGACACAGATGAACACGTGAAAAAGCCAGTAATAATATTAATCTCTTCTTAATTTGACTACAGACTTATACTATGCAAAAGATTTAAGATGTGTGTTAAGCGCTTGTCAGTATGCGTCATGAGTTTTTATATAAATGTATTTAACATGTTTTTCGACTATTTTATGTCAAGTATTAAAATTCTGCTTTACTTCTTTGTAAATGTTTGAATATGGCCAAGTTAAACACTTTTTTTTATCAAAGTAATGTGTTGTCTAAGGTTCCTTGCTACTAATTTTAAACTTTTTCTTCTATAGTGATAACTATTTTATTATACTTATTACTACATCTTGCAAATTAATAAAAACTTAATGCTATGAAAACGACAGGTATCTACTACTGAGTACCTATAGTTGTGCATGAAGTCGGAAGTTCTTTTACCGGGCACATCCAGATTGGCTTGGCATTGCATAGTGATATTGGTCCAATCAGTCCAAATATTGTAATTTTGAATCAACTGTAATTGACTGTACTGAAATCTTATATTCACGTAAGATTTGGTTTAGACATCATCATCTGAATGCAACTCCGATTGTATCTGATATCAAGAAGGAGGTACATTAGTTTATTGACAGTACTACTTTGTCTACTATCCTAATTTAATTTGTCGCTGTAGTTCACTCTTTAGAGTGAGTTTAAGAACAATACAATAATTAAAATAATCTTATTTTTTCATTATAGCTTATGATGCCCGATTTATGCTGGGGAATTATGCGTTACAACCCAATTAAAATTCCACTCAAGAAAATAACTTATGAGACCTTTTAATGTATCAATTCGACCGCCTCGTTGGTCGAGTGGCTAGCGTACACGCCTAACTACACCGATTAACCGCGAGGATTGGTGATCGCATTTGTGTGATGAACATTTAGATGTCTGCATTTCCGGGTCTAGGTGTTTATTAAATTTATTCTGGTTACCTATTTAAGTATTTCTTTCTTGGTATCGTTGACTAACACTCATAACACAAGCATATAATTTGCTTACATTGGGGTTAGATTCAATATGTGTAATTTGTCCAGGAATATTTATTTATTTATTATATTTATTTCTTTGGAAGGCGGATTTCCTTATGGTAAGCAATAGCTATGTGACGTCTTAAGATAGACACCAAAGGTGGTATAGATGCGTTGCCAACTTGAGACTAAAGTGTTAAACCTCTTGCGTATGTCATTAATGGCGGAAAACGTATGCATTATTTAATGTACCTTACTCCAAAACCACATGCAGGGTGTTGACAAAATGTATGTGGGGGAACATTTTGAAACCATTTGCTATTTTTTGAAAAAAATAATTATCAAATTGCGACGCGGCACCCAATTAAATAGTTGGAGTCGGTTTTTGCAGATTCACTTAAAATCGGTATGTATTGGTGGTAATTTTGGTGCACACTCACTAAACTAATTCTAAGTTATCGCTGTCTTCTTTCAACGAAAGAAACAGAAAGAGACAAAACACTTTTAGCGCTGTCAAATTAGACCGTA
>DVZK01000628.1:0-11317 GCA_018236665.1 Calephelis perditalis | reverse complement strand
AATACAACTTTGTGACACGGATCGGGTTCTTCATCAGTAACTGTAATTTGTGATGGCAACTATTAAGCCCAGAGTGAACTTAAGGCGCTATAAGTCGCAAATATGCCGAATCGTCTTCACGGATATTTAAAACTAGACCTTTACAACGTTTACAATATACTTGCAGAAAAACATCCGCAGCTTGCGAGTCTGCAAATAAAATCATTAGTATAATATATTCATTTATTTTTAAAAAAATATTTTAGTTTAAAAAAAAATTTAGCTCAAACATAATTCAAAGAGTATATTGGGGTTACCCACATTTTTTCTGTAACATTTCTTTAATAGCTTTAACTATTAATTATTTCCTTCCAGAGATGGGCACGGCAAGAAGTGGGTTTTTGTGAAAATTTACGATTTTTTTTATCGAGCCAAATTTATTTAATTGCGTTTCGGTTTTAAAACTTACCTAAAGAATTAAGTGATCTATTGGTACACCTAAAAACATTGTTAATTATCTGTTTCAAAAGATCTAGTTTGAGATATTTAAAAGGATGATTCAGCAAATAGGGACGTATGTCACCTTGAGTTCGCTCATAACACTAGCTACCATCAGATACCAACGGAGGCACCCATTGCGAAAACTAGTTTATCATCACCAGTAGACAAGCTAAAGACTCTATATCTAGTGTTTTAAATTTAAGTAAAAGATGCTGACGTCATTATGCGACCAACTTATCTATTCAGTCAACAGTGTTACTAGTGTGACGTTGAGTGATGTTTTGATTGAAGATTTTGAAAAATGTAGTATCAAAAACTTTATTTTCAGTGCTCACGCTTCAGAAACTGACGACGGAATGACAGATTTTGAACAGATAAGTTTGTGGCACTATGACATGGTAGCCGTCGACATATGTCGCCACAAAGGCCTGTCGCGATTGGCGCACACACATGCAAATGGCGCCTCTTTGGAGCTGTTTGACCGTACATACACATAATTCATTAAAATGTGAGGAGTTTGCAATAAGTACTGCATTAATACACAAAATTTCTGTTGTTATCTGAAACACAAAATATGTTTATGTTATTGGCGACACACCGGCAACAACTTCTAAATGTATTTTAATCATACACGTGAACAAATTTTACAATAGCTTCTTCTATTATTAAGGTACAGTTAAGTATCTGAGAGTTGCCGATGTCACCAGCTTCTCAGGTCCAGTCAAACCGTGAATAAGTGAAAAGAAGAAAAGGGGAGTACATTTTATTTTCAATATATAGGAATGTGACTATATATAGATTTCACATTAAGCTCCTGCCAAACAGGAGCGGGACGCGATTTGGGAGCGATTACAATGCGAACTGGCGAGAACACCTAAGCGACTACAGAACGACCCGCTTTTATCAAGTAACTAAGTCACTGAAATCGCAAGTACCTAATATATTTAATTAATAAAAAAATATTATGTACCAAGGGTATTAGTCAACAATACTAATACATAGAAATATTAAATTTTATAAACATAGACACAGAGGTCCCCAGCACGGTAGTCGCTTTCGCTTTGGTCCGCGTAGATCTGGCCGAAACCTTATTAGGGACACAGTTTGTTCTGGTCCATAACATAATTACAACAGAATATGGTGTTACTTTATTATTTCAATGATATTTAAGAAACAAAGTTTTATATTACAAAAAACAGAAGAAAGATCTGTTTTCTGAATTTCCCGGAATATTAAAAATATAATAACTTTAAGACATTTTGATACTTTTATGTATTATTTTACATCGACCGACGATGCCGACATAGATTAACATTAGTTTTTATTTTAATAAAACATGTCGCAATGGTCCTATTCAAGATGGCGGCCGATGAAAATCACACTCCGTTTCAAAAAGTGAAAGCCGTATTTCACAAATTAAAATTTATCGCAGGCCGTATCAAACCCTTATGCGTCAGCAGCAGTGATGCGGCGGTGGGTTCAGACAAGGTGCGCAGTGTCGTGCGCGGAGTCCGGCGCCGAGTCGGCGGTCAGGTCCACGGTGGCGCCGTGTTCTTCGTCATCCAGACCGGCCACGCGCCAGTCCGTACGACGCGCGGGCAACAGGCCGCACAGCGAGCATTGCAGGAAGTCGGCGAGGTTGAGCAGTGGTCCGCGCGAGTACGGCGAGCGTCCGCCGCGCCTCTGGAACGCGCGGTACCGTCCGCGGTTTAACTGCTCGTTGGTCGTCATACCAAGAAACACGATCAGGTACAGTTGGCAGGCGGTCAGCACACTCACCCAGAACAAGTGAAAAGCGGCGTGTACGCTCACCCACGCCACCCAGGGGCTGCACGTCGGCCACGAGCTCCACTCGGGGCCGCACTCGGCGGCGAAATACTGTGCGCATCCCCACAACATCCAGGCGCACATCGCTAGGAGACAGAGCAGGAACGCGACGAAACTGCGATGATTGTCGGCGCCAATGCAGTTGGCGACCCAGGGACAGTGGTGGTCGAACTTGGCGACGCAGCGGTTGCAGACGGCGCAGTGCTTGGAGCGCAGCGGGCGGCGCAGCAGGCAGGCGGAGCAGAAACGCGAGGGGTCAAACCCGCCGCCGCCGCCGCGCTCGGCCAGCGCTGCCAGTGTGCGCAGTTGCTGCGGTCGCGCCGCACGCAACACGCCGGGATCGGCGCGCCACGACCGTATGAATGCCACCCACAGCAGCACCGAGCTCAGAACGAATGCCGCGGTTGCACCGCCACCCACCACGCCCGCTATCAGTGCCACCCACGTGATGTAGAACCATGCCTGCCGAGACCACCGAACACTATTATATATTACTAGCTCTTGTCCGCGGCGTTGCCCGCGTGTTTGATTGTCCAACAACAACATTTTTCGGGATAAAAACTATCCTATCCTAATGCAAATTACCCTCTATGTGTGTGCCCAATTTCATGAAAATCGGTTCAGCAGCTTTTGCGTGAAGGAGGAACAAACAAACGTCTGCATTTATAATATTAGAATACAGTCATACAAAACAGAGGATCCGACGATCTACTCAAAATGTTTCAATAAGGGCTATGGCATGTTTGCAAAATCGCATTTGAGCAATGATTGTAGTTGTGACACTTTGTAAATACTTTTGCATTTTTTCAACTGCCCCGTAGACAAACAATAAAAAGGATCTTATTAAAAAAATTGTAACTTCAAAACTTTCTCACTGGGAGCAAAGAAGTGTAGTATTTAAATGTAGAAAACATTATCTTCTTTCATTAAAAAAATATGATTGATATAATTAAAAATTATTATTTTTTTTCTTTTTTTTTCATAATACTTAAAAAATAATGGATGTGTTATTATTGTCTACATGTTAAGCTATCAAATTAGACTTTTTTTATGAACATATTATGATATTAACACGACTAGTGGCGGTCGAAATAGTACGAGAGTCCGGATTTTGGTAAATAAAAAATCAAAATGTTGGCCAATTTACAAACGAGAAAGCAAAACCGATTTCAATCATCAATTTGTCGATTAAAAAACGCCATACCGTATACCATTAAAGTCTTCGACACTGGTGTCGAGACACATTGTATTTGTTATATCGCACTAATAATACAATAATGTTGTAACTCAAAATACATCGAACTTGACATAACATTATAATCGTACGTAAGATTTAATTCCTCACAAGTCATTAAAACCGTCGTAAAAATACTGCAAAAAATGAATAAGAGATGGCGCTATAAGACATTATTAATGACTGACTGGTCGCCTAACCCCCCGCCCGCAATATTGCGTCATCTTCAGTTGCGACCAACAGTGATCGAGGAAGCACGTGCCGCTTAGCGCAATATTTCGAGTTGCAGCGTTATTAGTGACTCAGGTATGTAAAATTTATGGTTTTATTTTGAATTAATACACTATTGTTGATTTAAGCCTAAACATGACTGTGTTGTTATTCGAATTATTACACTATTACTGATTTACACAAGAAATATTTAAAATAATATTTTTACTTATGGCACTATTATTGATTCAGTTGGTAATTTTTGATATAATACAGTTTTGTTGAATCATAACTTTAAGTAATTTCTTGTATGGTTTATTAATTAATTAGTCATAATATCTATTTGTGAATTACAGTATTATTTAAAACTCAATCGAATGTTTAGCAGTGTTATGAGAAAAATACCTACTAAGTATTATAATTTCATAAATTTCGAGTTACTACAGTCTTTGTGACAGACACGCATCAAGTACGAGTATGTATTGGACTAAATAAATAATTGATAATAATTATCTTTGTAGGTTCAATATGCATCGTGGACGTTTACTTGTTGGTATGGCAACAAATACTATGGCTACAAATTGTCCCCATGAAAAAGAAAATGATGAACTTGTCAGGAATTCGTCACCGTCATTATTGTCATCGGTGAGTACAATCGATGAATCTATTACCCAGAGAGAAGGCAACGACGTTACGAAGGAACAATCGACACTTTCGGTGCCATCATCATCTTCAATTCATCCAGTACTTCAAGAAATTGACGTAAACAGTTCAGTTATGGTTAGTAATGTTAATCCGATAACTGAATGCAACCAAAGGAAATATTACATTTCACCCATTCATTCAGATCAGAGTGACTTTGATGATTCCGACCATGATCCACACTTCGTTCTCGATTCACAAAGTAAAGCTCCCAGTCTACTCCGAGGTCGAACAACAAAATCTAGAAGTAGTTCTTCTTCAAGTAGCTCTTCGTCAAGTGGCTCTTCGTCAAGTGGCTCTTCATCAAGTAGTTCAGATGAACGAATTCAGGATAATTTAAGTCCCGTTGCTGGAACCAGTGGGTTGTCTACTGAATCAAATATTTCGTCGGTAGACCAAAACTCTATTACTAGGGGCAGGAAGAGGGTGCGTAACGTCGAAGCCTGGAAACACCAGGTAGCTAAACGACTTCGGAATACTGGCAAAGCGTATGAATCGGCAAACAAAAAACAAGTACCAGCAAGAAAAATTGGTCCGACATGTGGCGAAAAATGCAGGTTAAAATGTAGTTCAAAAATAAACGAGACATCAAGACAGGAAATTTTCAAGAATTATTGGAATTTAGGAGACATAGCAAAACAAAGACAGTTCATAATTAGACATGCCATAGACATCAAACCAAAATACAGGTACTCGTCCACTCAAAATTTTCGGAAATTAAACACAGCATTTCATTTTGTAGTAAATGACGTTAAAATTAGAGTTTGTAAGACGTTTTTCAAAAATACTCTTGCAATAAACGACAGACCCATTGCTACAGCGTTATCAAAAAAAACAGAGTGTGGTTTCATACAGGAAGAATTACGTGGCAAACATGGTAAACAACGTACTGTGGATTCTGAGATCTATGAAGGTGTCAAAAATTTTATAAATGCTATACCACGCGTCGAATCACATTACCTTAGAGCCCAGACGTCACGAGAATATATCCAGTGTGACAAGTCTTTAGCCGATTTATACCGAGACTACAAAGATAAATGTACAGAACAAAACTTACCATTTGCATCTGCATCTACTTTCAACCGTATTTTTAATAAAGAATTTAATATTTCCTTCCACATACCAAAAAAAGATCAGTGTGATATTTGTGAAACATTCAAAAATGCAAATGAAGATGAAAAACAAAGTATTATTGAGTCATACGAAAAACATTTGAAAGAAAAAGAATTGTCCAGAAGGGAAAAAGAAAAAGACAAACGGGCTAAAATAGATTCCACAATAGTTGCTGTATACGATTTACAAGCTGTGATGCCAATACCAAAGGGCCAAGTTTCTTTATTTTATTATAAAAGTAGAATTAACTGCTATAATTTCACTGTGAGCGACTTATACGCTAAAAATGTTGAATGTTTTTTTTGGGACGAAACCGAAGGGAAACGTGGTGCAAATGAGATCGGAAGTTGTATTCTGAATTATATTGAACTATCTATACAGGCTAATCCCGGCAAAGAATTAGATTTTATATTTTACTCTGATAATTGTTGCGGGCAGCAGAAAAATAAGTATCTCCTCACAGCTTATGCGTATGCTGTACAAAAAATGAATGTAAACAGTATTACCCATAAATTTCTGATTCGCGGTCACTCTCAAAACGAGGGTGACAATGTGCACAGTGTAATTGAAAAGCAAGTAAGACGTTTCATTAAATCTGGTCCAGTGTATGTCCCGGCTCAATACATTACATTAATTCAGGCCGCGAAAAAGACAGGCAAACCCTATAAAGTGACTGAAATGAGTCACGAGAAATTTTATAATCTTAAATTACTGCAAGAAGAGTGGGGTAACAATTTTAATGTAAATGAGGATAGAAACCAAGTAAAATGGCACGACGTTAAGGTGTTTCGTCTTGAAAAAGAACATCCATTGTGTTTTTTTTACAAAAATTCTTACGAAGATGAAGATTACCAAAAAGTTTTCGTACGTAACATACGACGAATTGGAAATCAAACTTTATTATTCTCTCATGGTTTGACAAGAGAATACACAAGCAAGATACCTTTAACTCAAAATAAGAAAAGGGACATAAAAGAATTGCTCGATAAAAATATAATACCCAGAAATTATCGTGAAACGTTTTATAAAGATTTGACTGATTAAAAATAAATAAATAGTATTACTATTTAAATACTCATTAAAATACATTGTGATATTCAGACTGATTATAACTAAGTAAGAATAATGTTTTTTTTTTTAATACGAATACTACTGTAGTTTTCTACTGGTATTAGGAACGACTGTTTCTGTTTTAGAAGATTTGTTTTATTTTTATGGAAATGTTTAAATTCGTTTGTAGATTAAGTACAGAATGTTGAAGAATAAAAAGTGTACCTTTACCATCTATTTTGTGATCAGTATTAGAAATTACTGTTTTTGTTAAAGAAGGTTTATTTTTATTAATTTTTCAAATGTTTAACTCCTTAGTAGTAAGCACAAGTTCCAAATGTCAATTTTCTATTATAAAGACTAATAAGAATAATCTGGTTTCATTTAAACAAAGGACCTACCTATAGACGAAATACCAAGAATCAGTTTTGTTGTATTTATTTTGTTGTAAGTACAAAAATTCACCTAAAATCGTAGAGAAAATTTGTAATTCAAACTGTCGTAACACAAAATATTTCATCAATAACGATGTAACTAAAAATAATATTTTATTTTGAAAACTGTGTTTGGAGTAATACTGTCTTAACTCAAAATTCCTAAATAACTTCACTATTACAATATTTTTTTAATATTAGTTAAAATATAATATCTTTCATTTAATTTTAAAATCTCATAAAGCTTTTATTTCATTTGTATCTATAATAGGTAGTAAGTAATGCGTTTTTCGTTGATTCTGAAAAATGATCGATTTTGAGTTACAACACTATTGTATTATTAGTGCGATATATTCTTCATCCCATCCGGGTGTCAATTGACACCTCTCAACTTTTTTTTTAGCCCGCGACGGTAAAAGAACCTTTATCTATGTATGTCCTAAAGGAATGCACAGATTTCATTGCATGCATACATAGTGTCATTGTAGAAGTCTTATTCCAATGATTACAATGGTTGGTTTATTAGTTATTGAAATCAATATGGGTTTTTAGCATTTTTGCTAAAAACCCATATTGATTTCAATAACTTGCATGCATTTTTGCATGATGCATTGCATGCATTTTTGCATGATAAAGCGTATATTTTTTGTTATCTGAAAACTCGATCTATTTCTTTGTTTTTCATACAAAATACAAATTTAATTATGATACTCACGATCATCCGTGAACCCTGTAGATGGAGATGGCGAAGACCTGTGTCGAGTGACGGAAGCGCTCCGAGACCGGCGGCGCTCGCGAGTCTTTTCACTCGCTGGTAAATCCTGTCAAATAAAATGTTTAAAAGAAGTCTTTTATTATAGTTTTTCTGAAAGAAAATTTTATAGGAAAATTTTATTTAATTCTAATAACGTTAAACTTTGCTTTTCCATGTGAATAATATAATGATGTCGACTAATTGTTAATGAAATATGATAAGTTTAAAATATATTTATAGTGTCATATATTTTTAGTACTCTTTTATTTTTGTTTATGGTTGCCCGGCCCGGGATTCGAGCACAGAGGCGACAACAGGGGGTCGGGCAATAAAAAGAAAATTGAGTTTTTCCAAATTTCTTTTAATTGGATATGTGCCCGTTTGGGACAGGATTGCCACCTATCACATTGTGGGATTTAGTTAGCTAACGTGTTCTCCTTTCTGTAGTGTGTCTTCTTCACTTTTTTGTGTCTAGATTGACTCGTTAGTCATTACCATGTCCTAGTGTGAGTAATTTTTATTTCTACTCAATATGTAGTGAGTGTCCCTACCCTGTCGCAAGTATGACTCACCACAGGAGGTGCGGCGGTAGCGTCGGGCTTGGCGCCGGCGTCCAGCAGCCGCTTGAGCACGCGCACGTGTCCGCGCCGCGCCGCCACCGCCACGCACGAGTCCGCGCCCCGCCCGCGCTCCACCCACACGCTCCGCACTCGCACCTCTCCACCCCCTCCCCCAGCCCCACCACCTCCACTCGGCTGGAACAAACCAGTACACTCATATCTACAAACAAACATACATTTACAAAGTCTTCGTCAGTCTTACTAGCTATAACATGACGTAATACTTATTAAAAAATATATCCCCCTAAGACAAAATTTGATATATCCAAAGAAAAACCTTTGCTTTATATATGCCAATCTTTGACATCATAACAAGGATACGAAATCGGGGAAAGGGTCGGACAAATATGACAAAAACACGTCATCAATATCAATTGCACTCAAAAAATTAACATTTTTACGCACTTTTCTAACAAATTAGAAAAACATAAAAACACTGGAAAAATATAATAAAACGTATGATTAGCTTAAAAATACAAGATTTGAACCAAGCTTTCGACTCCTTCGTAAATCCCAACTTACTACAAATTAATCTACTACAAATACCAAAAAAACTTAGCATAATATTTAAGCGATTTTAAAATAAAACGAAAACAAATTGCACCCTATTTTTTTCAAGTCGAATTGCAGTATGTCTAGGTGTTCTCCGAGGTTCAATAGTAGGTCCTCTTCTTTTTACTTTCTTTACTCCGGACGTCTGTAAGTAGATACTGATTGTGAGTATCAAAACCATTTCGATGTTAGATTTGAAATATTTCAATTAATGTCATTAAAAGTTAAATAGTCTTAATAATTTCCTTAATACTGTCCTTACCTGATGGTTAGTGTATTTAGTTTTTATGTGCTGTTTGTGTAGAAGAGTAGCAATTATTGCCTGTAATTGAGACAGCATTTAACTTCCCTTGTAAGACACTTATTTATTAGTATTTTATTTACTTATTAATATTTTGTTTATGTTATTAGAAATATTTATAGTAAACATAAATACAAAATGTTATTAAAATTAAGATGGTAAAGTCCTTAAGTAATTAGTAGTTTATTTTTGGTTTCGCGATTAACATTTACTACACTCTTTCAAGTGTAGGTATTAATCGAAACCTTGTTTAAAAGTTTCTTCGTACATAAAGACTTAAAATAATTTCATTAAATTTTTACTATCATTGAAATAGTTAAAATGTCAGTTTACTTAGTGGAAAATGGAGAGGGTTTCGAAGATGTAAGTGTACGAAAGGAGAAAGTACCAATTTACTTTTTCCTTAAATATGCCTGATGATGAAGAAAAGTATCTAGGGTTTGTGTGAAGAGAAAATGGAAGATGAGTTAGTGTAATGGTAGCCTACCTTAGCGCCAGTGAGTTTAGTGACGATGGCATGTATCCCGAGCGAGATGCCAGCCCGCGCCGGGCTTGTCGTGGTCCGCACCGGCACCGTCTCGGGGGGACTGCTGTCTGTGCGCTGGAGGACAAACAGTTAGCAGTATGATATCCCATATCTTTAACTTACTATAAAGTGAATGTATGACATGAGCCTATTTCTTTAACTTACTATAAAGTGAATGTATAATGGAAGCTTACATCATAAACTTAATAGTTAATACAAAGTGAATGTATGATGAGAGCCTATATCTTAAACTTAATACAAAGTGAACGTATGACGGGAGCCTATATCTTAGACCTACTATAAAGCAAAAAAGTGGCGAGGCTTACTACAAAGTGAATAACAAATATCAGGAAAGGTAAGTGTCAAAAGAGTATGAGTAGCCAGCATAGAGGAATGGTGATGTCAAAGGTTGGAGACCATGGATTGTCGGATTCTAGGAATACGTAGATTATCAAGGTGGTAGAGTTTTAGCACTTGCCGTTGACGTATTCTGGTTCGGAGAATAAGGTAGCCGGTAAACTGACTTTTGCTCGAGGCCCAACATCTCGGTCTCAGATTGGCAATGAACCAATTGAAAAAAACCATTACCAACTATGGTGTCTCTAGGCAGCGTGAATTTCTTACCATTAGGAAATCCGTTTGCTTTCCAGTATCATAAAAATCCAAAATAAAATACTTGTAGTACCGCATTGGAAATTATACGGTGAATGTAAGTTTCTCCAAGTCTGACGGTCTCCGAGACACTGCTGGACTTTTGCAGTAAATAACGGTTCCTGTAGCGTCTGACCAGTTTTACAATGTCTTACGGGTCCCCGTAACTGTCTTCTTAAATGTAGTCTATCATCTATGTGTTCCCGAGAAAGGGTGAGTCGCTACGTGGACCGATGAATCGTTTCGAGAATCCGTCATTTGTAATCGAAACCCTTCAATCGCTGTGGTGATTTTTCAGCTACAAAAACCTTTAAATCTCTTTATCAGATGAGGCAAAGGTCGACAGAGACGATTTTCTAAAAATGTATGGATGGTTACACTTTCTAACCTGCAGAACTGGTGTAGCCGGCAGCGTATGCGTTAGTAGCGTGTCCACAACCGCAGCGTTCCCAAGCGTGCACGCAACGTACAGCGGCGGTTGGCCGCTCGCGTCCGCAGCGTTCACGTCAAATGGGAATCTGTATTGCCATTGGCCAGTTGGATCGCTAAAAAAACGTCAGATTATACAGGCTGTCCAGTGACTGATTCATACCGTAAGTCCTGTCACAAATATCTTGAAATTTAAAAAGGAAACAGATTTTACCAGAGTTTATAACATGAAACTTTTAAAATCCGCCTAGCTTTAATAACGATATTTTTTTAATTTTATGTACAGGAAGCAACGCAAATCTGACTCCGTTACAATACTTTAAGTGTTGTACTGTTACACAGTGGATTGTGATTAGAGATTTAAAAAAACACAACTTATTTAACACTTCATGTGATTCAGCACTTAGGGGCCATCCATAAATTACGTCACACGT